>PVLC010006680.1:0-67913 GCA_004027655.1 Graphiurus murinus
TTTTTTTTTTTTTTTTTTTTTTTTTTGCGGTACTGGGGATTGAACTCAGGGGCATTCTACCTCCGAGCTATACCCCCAGCCCTATTTTTTTATTCTTTATTTTGAAACCGAGTCTCACTAAGTTGCGGAGTGCCTCACTAGGTAGCTGAGGCTGGCCGCGAACCCGGATCCTCTGGTCTCAGCCTCCTGAATGCTGGGATTACAAGCGTGCGCCATCATGCCCGGCTTCTTTAATTCTTCTTCATTATTCATATCTCATCTGGCTTGGTACTTTGATGACTAGTGGATTTGTTAGGGTTCTTTATGTTGTATAGCTTGTCTTTTTCTCTGACTCCCACATTACTCATACTCTCTTCACTTATTCCTCTATTATCCAAAATCTTTTGGTCATACTTTATTGGTCTCCCTCTAGTCTGTTGTGTATACTTATTTCTTCGTTTCCTCCCTTCTTTATGCCCTATATCTACTACATCTTATTTGCTTTCTTTCTTTTCTTCCCTTGAAAAAACTCTAAACTTTCCCTTCCTCTTACCTCAAGTTCCCTTCTACTAACAAACCATATTTAAATATTGAAATACAAACCCTTTAGAAATATTTAGCTTATACAGTTTCTACCCCTACCATTCATGTTGTAATTATTAGAACTGTGGATGCCCTTGAAGACACACAGGATACAACACTTACGAAGTTTATGGATGTGTAGTGCCACTGTTGCTAACTACTGACTGCATTATCCAGGTTTTAGGAGAATCAAGTATACTATAAAGCATAATAGGCACCTGGTATATACTTTAATGCTGTACAGTGTTTTATTCTATAGATATTGCTAATATTTTTCCTACTTGCATGATATACTAGAATATATGGAAACACTACAAATTTGTGTATGCAAATTTGTATAGGCATGATCTGTACTCCCGAGTTATACCCCAACCAAGCTAAGATATATTGCACGTTGCTACACTAATCAGCATTGAGTAATTAAAAAGGAAGCAATACTACAGGAAGAGCTGTAACACAAAGAATCCTGATAATATGAGAAAATGACCAGCAAACCAAAAATAAAAACTACAACCTCACAAGAATGGAATTTACAGAAGTAGAGGGACAGAAAATTTTACAGGGAGAAGTTGGAAGTTTGATTATCAGATTGATAAATGATCTAAATCAAGATATAAGGAAGAAACTCAGAGAGAATAAATAGGAAATTAAAGAATATGTTAATAAAAATCAAAACCCTAAAAAAATTTAAATATAATAGAAAGCATCACTAACAGACTAGAACACATGAAAACCAGGGTCTCAATTTTAGAAAAGAGTACATTTAAACTTGAACACACAGTCAACAACATAGGGAGAGAGAGAGAAAGAGATAGAGAGAGAGAGAGAGAGAGAGAGAGAGAGAGAGAAAGAGAGAGAGAGAGAGAGAGAGAGAGAGAGAGAGAGAGAAAGAGAGAGAGAGAGAGAGAGAGAGAGAGAGAGAGAGAGAGAGAGAGAGAGAGAGAGAGAGAGAGAGAGAGAGAGAGAGAGAGAGAGAGAATGGTCAGAACAGTCAAGAAATATAGGATAGCAAAAAGAGACAAAATATCAGGTTAATTGGAATTGAGGAAGGCCTGGAGATACAAACCAAAGCTTCAAAGAAATACTATCAGAACACTTTCCAAATCTGGAAAATGAGATGGACATTCACATTCAGGAGACATTCAGAACTCTGATTAGACAAAATCAAAGAAGACCCTCTTTATGACATATTATAATTAAAATAACCCACATTGAGGCTGATGAGAGAATCATAAAGTCAGAAAGAGCTAAAGATCAAGTGATGCTTAGAAGCAAACCAGATTTCTCAACCCAAATTCTAAACACCAGGAGGGCTTGGAAAGATGTTTGCCAAGTCTTGAAAAAAACTACAACCACCACCTCCATCAAAGAGTGTTATACCCAGCAAAGCTATATTTCAAATTTTACATGGAAATAAGAACTTTCCAAGAAAAGCAAAAACTAAAAGAATGCATGACTACCAAGCTGGCACTGCAGAAATTACTTTAAGAAATAATACATAAAGAAGAAATAAAATTAAACATTAAACACAGAGAAGGGAAATTTCCTTTAGAAGAACAACCAAGAAAATGAGAACTTAAATTGAATCTAACATAATCAAAACTCAAAATGTCTGGAAACAACAAACACTCTCTATAAAAACACTAAATGTAACTTCCATCCTCTGGTCTCAGCCTCCCAAGTACTGGGATTATAAGTGTGTGCCACCACGCCTGGCTCTAAGGATGCATCTTAAGGCTCTAGAAAATAGAAACAAATTAAGGCAATAGAAGGCAAGGAATAATTAAAATCAGAGCAGAAATTAATAACAAAATGAATAGAAATAATGTAAAAAAATCAATCTAACAAAAAGTTTTTTTTTTTTAGAGGATAATTAAGATTGACAAAATCTTAGTCAACCTAACCAAAAGAAAGAGAGAAATGACTCAAATTAATAAAATAAGAGATGAAAAGGGGGTTATCGCCACAGACACAATATACATCCAGTGGATCATCAAGACCAACACTGAAAAATTTATATTCTAACAAATTGAAAAATTTAGAATAAATTGACAACTTTCTAGAATCAAACAACCTATCCAAGTTGATACAAGAGGACACAGAAAACCTAAACAGGCCAATAACAAGCAATGGGATTGAATCAGTAATAAAAAGCCTTCCAACAAAGAATATCCTAGGTCCCAATCAATTCTCAGCTGAATTCCACAAGATCTTTAAGAAGAATTAAGGTTGATGCTTATCAAAGTATTCCATGAAATAGAAAGAGATGGAATACTCCCAAACTCATTAAATGAAGTCACCATTACCTTGAGACCCAAACCAAATTAATGTTACTCAAAGAAAATTACAGAGCAATATCCTTCATGAACATAGATGCAAAAAGTATTAATAAAATACTAGCAATTAATATTCAAAACCACATCAAGAAGATTTCATTCCAGGGATGCAAGGTTGATTCAACATATGCAAGTCAATAGCTACTGGGCAGCAAAGAAAACTATTAAAAACCCCAATAGAGAGCCCACAGAATGGGAGAAAAATTTTTCCAGCTACTTCTCTGATAGAGGAATAATATCTAGAATATACAGAGAATTCAAGAAACTCACAGGTAAGAAAACAACTCAATCAAAAAAAAATGGGCAAATGATCTAAAAAGACACTTCACAAAAGAAGAAATACAAATGGCCAATAAATGTATGAGGAAATGTTCAACATTATTAGTAATCAGAGAGATGCAAATCAAAACTACCCTGAGATTTCACCTAACACCAATTAGAATGGCAATCATAAAAACCACAAACAATAACAAATGCTGGCGAGGCTGTGGAGAAGTAGGAACCCTAATACACTGTTGGTGGGATTGCAGATTAGTGCAACCACTTTGGAAAACAGTATGGAGGATCCTCAGACGAATGGGAATGAACCTACCATATGATCCAGCAATACCACTTCTGGGTATCTACCCAAAAGAATGGAAACCAAACTATCACATCAATACATGTGTATCTGTGTTTATAGCTGCACAATTCACAATTGCCAAACTATGCAACCAGCCAAGATGTTCATCAACAGATGAATGGATTACAAAACTATGGGATATGTACACAATAGAATTTTACTCAGTCATAAAGAAGAACAAAATCATGCATTTGCAGGGAAATGGACGGAACTGGAAAACATGCTAAGTGAGATTAGTCAGTCACAAAAAGTAAAAAATCGTATGCTCTCCCTAATATGCAGAAGCTAGGGAGAAAGTGGGACATAAGAGGGACTCTAGATGAAGAAGGAGAAACCTTAGATGAGCAAATTGAGCAAAGAAGGTGACTTAACCGAAGGTGATGGCAGGGAGGGGGGATCACTCTAATGCACATGACGTACTTTCACAAATATATCTAATTCAATCACTAAACTGAACTTGAAAACAGGGAAGGGGGAAGGGAATGTGGTGGGAATTGGGGAAGGGTTCAATGAGAGATGTGTGCATGTATACCTTTACCAGTTTGTACGTAACCAAGATGTATGATTACAATGCCTCAATAATAAGAAAAAGATATAATTCATACCATAAACAGAATGAATGACAAAAACCACATGATCATATCAATAAATGAAGAAAAAGCATTTAATAAAATTCAACACATTCATGCTAAAACCCCTGAAGAAATTTGGGATATAAGGCACTTACCTCAATGTCACAAAGGCTATATATATTCCAAACCAACATTATACTGAATGGAGATAAACTGGAATAATTCCCTTTAAAATCAGAAACAAGACAAGTTTGACTTGTCTTGTCAAGGAATGGTCAACTATTACCACTCCTAATCAATGTCTCCTTGAAATTCTAACCAGAGAAATAGGCAAGTGAAGAAAATTAAAGGAATACAAATAGGGCAAGAGAAAATGAAATTACTTCCACTTGCAGATGTCATGATCCTATGTTTAGGAGACCCAATAAACTCAACCAGAAGAATTCTAGAGCTGATAAATAAATTCAGCAAAGTTGCCAGATATAAAATCAATTCTTTATCTCCCTCTTTCTCTTTCCCTCTCTCCCTCTCTCCCTCTCTCTCTCTCTCTCTCTCTCTCTCTCTCTCTCTCTCTCTCTTTCTTTCGATTGAACCCAGCAACATTCTACCTCTTAGCTACACCCCCAGACCTTTATTTTTATTTATTTTTTATCTTGAAACCGGGTCTCGCTAGGTTCATGAGAGTCTTGCAACCTGCTGAAGCTATCCTTGAACCTGCAATTCTCCTGTCTCAACTTCCCAAGTACTTGGATTACCACTGTGCACCACCACGCCAGTCTAATCAACAGCTTTTCTATACAATAATAACCAGAAAATAAATATGAAAAATAACTTTATTCACAATAGTTTCAAAAAGAATAAAATCCTTTGGTATACATTTTTTTTCATGTGTGTGATATTGGGGATTGAACTCAAGGGCCTTCTGCCACCAAGCTCTATCTCCAGCCCTTTTTATTTTTTGTTTGGAAACAGGGTCTCACTAGGTTGCTATGAGTCTCACTAAATTTTTGAGGCTGGTTTAAAAACTGAGATCCTCCTGTCTCAGCATCCCAAGTACTCGGATTCCAGCTAAGGTATAAATATGACCAAGGAAGTAAAAGACTTCTATAATGAACAAATTATAGAACACTGAAAAAAGAAATTGAGGAAGACCTTAGAAGATGGAAAGACCTCACACGTTCTTGGATAGGCAGATCAAATATTATCAAAATGGCCATATTTCCAAAAGCAATATAGAGATTCAGTGCAATCCCTATTTAAAAACCAATGTTATTCTTCAAAGAGCTAGGAAAAAAAGACATAAAACTTATATTGAAAAATAAAAGATGCAAAATAGCCAAAGTAATTTTCAACAATAAGAACAACTTTGGAGGCATCGCAATACCTGGCTTCAAATTATACTACAAAGCTATAGTAACACACACAACCTGGCATTGGCACAATAATAGATACATAAGACAATGAAATAGAATATTCAGAAACAAATTCCCACACGTATAGCCAGTTAATTTTTGACAAATGTGCCAAAAACATATACTGGAGAAAAAGACAGTCTTTTCAACAAATGTTGTTCAGAAAACTGGCTATCCATATGTAGAAGAATGGAATTAAATCCCAACCTGCGTGAGTCAACTCAGGATGGATAAGAGACCTAGAAATTAGACCAGAGACTTTGCAATTACTAGAAAAGGGCATAGAACAAACTCTAAAACATATAGTCACTGGTAGAGACTCCCTCAATAAGACCCCCAAAGCTCAGAATATAAAAATGATAATCAGTAAGTGGGGTGGCACTAATCTGGGTATGGTGATACATGCCTATAATCCAAGTACTTGGAAGGCTGAGACAGGAGAATTGCAGGTTCGAAGAAAAACTCAGCAACTTGGGAGACTCTCAGAAACCTAGTGAGACTCTGTTTCAAAACAAAAGATAAAAAGGTTTGGGGATGTACCTTGGAGGTTGAAAGTCAATGGGTTCAATCTCTAATGCCTAAATAAATACATACATAATTAGATTAAGTTAAAGGCTTCTATGCAGCAAAGGAAACCATCAAGATTCTGAAGAGAGAGCCTACAGAATGGGAGAAAATCTTTGCCAGCTACTCCTCTGATGGAGAATTAATATCTAGAATATACAAAGAACTTTAAAAACTTAGCACTAAAATAAAAACTCCAATCAAAAAGTGGGCAATCGAACTGAATATACACTTCTCAAAAGAAAAAAATATAAATGGCCAATAAATGTATGAAAAACTGTTCAACATTATTGGAAATCAGGGAAATGCAAATCAGCCCAACATTGAGATTTTGTCTTACTCCAATTAGAATGACAATCATAAAGATTACAAATAATAATAAACACTGGCTAGTACATGGGGAAGCAGACACCCTTATATACTATTGGTGGGATTGCAAACCAGTATAGTCACTTTGGAGATCAGTGTGGGGATGACTCAAAAGACTGGGAATGAAACCACCAGGTGACCCAGCTATCCGATTCTCGGGGATCTTTCCAAAGGAATTGAAGTGAAAATATTATAGTGATGCAAACATATCCATGTTTATAGCAGCATAATTCACAATAGCCAAACTATGGAACCAGCCTAGGTGTCCATTGATAGATGGATGGATTATAAAACTGTGCAATATACACATAATGGAATTTTAGTCAGCTATAAAAAACAAAATTGTGTAATTTGCAGGAATATGTATGGAACTAGAGAATATTGTGCTAAGTGAGATTAGCCAGTCTCAGAAAGTGAAGGGCGAAGGGTCATGCTTTTACTTATATATGGAAGCTAGAAAGAAACAAAAGATAATTCAGATAAATAAGGGGAGATACTACTAGAAGAGGGGAAGGGGATTCAGGTAGGTAAGTGAAAGTGGAGACTTGATGAAGGGACCAGTTCAAATAATACTATGTTCATATATGAAGTTATTATTTCAATGTTATATCTGTGGAAGGTGTTACAACGTCCCCTGAAGAGGTCACGTATTAATGTTCAGAGTTGATAGAATCAAGTCATGGGGGTTAGATCCACTTTAATGTATTTTCTGGATTGTAACCTAGGCAGGAGGGGTGTGGGTGGAGAAGGTGGGTACATGGGGGTGTGGCCTGAAGGACTGTGCTTTTGTCTTTGAATCCCCCTGCTCTCACATTCTCTTGCTTCCAGCCTCCATGTGAGACCAGAGCCCTAGCTTTCTCCCTTGTTCTGCTTCCTGCAGCAATACCCTGAGCTGTGCAGATGTAACATGGCTGGACATGGACTGAAACCCTAAGATCCCTCGCAAAACAGAGAGCAGTATATATCTCCCTTCCTCCAAGTTGTGTGGTCAATCATTTTGGTTTATAGCAGTGAGAAAGTTGACCAAGATAGAGGGAGAAGGAGCGAGGTGGGATCAGAGGGAAACACAAGTGCTATGTGCATGTACATTTCTATTACTCTGAACCTCATTATGATGTAAAATTACAAAAGCACCAATAAAAATAAATATCATCTTGTAAAACACACACACACACACACACACACACACACACACACACACTCCACCAGGTACATCAATACAACCATCACCAGGATCAAGATGCTTAAAATGCTATTACAAGTTGCAGTGTATCATCAAACAACAGTTAACCTTCCTAAACCACACTCCCACTAGCATCCAATAAAACTTGCTTCTTATTTTTGTTCCAGAAAGTCAGCCTGATACCTTCTGTGTGTCCCTTCCCAGATGGAGATCCCAGTAAATGATTTGCTTATATAGTTGTACTTATATAACAATATTGTTTCTGTTGTCATCATATCAAAGTCCTCATCTTCTTGTATTTCCAGGTTTAATTTCCAGCATGAGAATTCTTTTTTTTATTTTTAGTACTGGGGATTGAACCCAGGGGCACACTACCTCTGAGCTATGCTCCCAGCTCTTTTTATTTTATTTTTGTTTTTAAATAGGGTCTTGCTACGTTGCTGAGAGTCTCCCTACTGGCTGCATCTGTCCTCAAACTTGTGATCCTCCTATTTCAGCCTCCGAAGTACTGGGATTATAGGCATGCACCACTCCCCCTGGCTCAGAAATTTTAATCAATCAATTAAAAATAAAAATTTTAAAGTACTTAGGATCAATTCTGATTCTAGCCAGGCTTCCTTAAATAGTCAGGCCATGACTAAAACATTCATTGTTCCAATAAACCAGTCATTTGATTTCAATGTGGCTAATGAAGCATAACTAACCCATCCTGAGATTTATTTTAGTAGAAAAGACAATGAACAAGGTTAAGTAAAGAAGGGTAAACTCAAACTCTCCATACAAGCAGAAAAAAAATCTGCCTGCATTGTACACTGTCTCCTCTATTAAAGGAAAGGGTTAACTGTACTCTGCAGCATGACATATTCTTTATTATATTTTCAGCCATATCTCCTTCATTCATGAATTAGATACCACCTTTTCATTAAAGTATCACAGTCCCTTTTCCAAGTTGTTTCAAAATTAAATTGCTGTTGATGTTTATTTCGTGTATTTATGAACACTCAAAATGTAGTTTTTATGCATGCTATTTTTAAAAACTGCAGTTAACATAAGCTTTTTGATATCTTAAAGAATTCTACACATATGTGAGCAAAGTACCAAATGATATGGGTATTTCCAGTATCAAGGCAACTGGATGCCCCCTTGTGTTCAGTTTCTGCAACTACTAAGGTTACAATTTCGAAATCGCTACTAAATACCAGGTTCCACAAAATCCAATGTCTTGAGGGTACAGGGTCCTGGGTTTAATCACTCAGTGCTGCCAAAATAACTAACTAGCTAGCTAGCTAACTAACTAAACAAACAATAAATACTGCACCTATTAATAATATTACTTTAAAAAGGGTATGCATGGTAAACTGGGGGGCTGGGGGGAAGTTAGAGTACCCAGGGTTCAATATTACACTACTGCCAAGGTAAAAATAAACAAAATATAAATAAAAATGTAAAAGTTTCAAAATTTCAAATAATGAGAAGTAACAACAACAACAATTATTATTATTACTAGCTTAAAAGGGCTGGGATGGTAGCTTGAAGGTATAGTCCCCTTGTTTTGATACCCCAGTATGACTAAACACATTTTTTTGAAAGATTAAAAACAACAAATGCTTACATATCCATGTTCACAGGAGCACAATTTACAATAGCCAAATTATGCCTAGGTGCCTGTCAACAGATGAATGGATCACAAAACTTTGGTATATACACACAATGGAATTGTACTCAGTCATGAAGAACAAAATTACGCCACTTGCAGGAAAGTGGATAGAACTTGAAAATATCACACTAAGCAAGTTTAGCCAATCTCAAAAAAACGAGTAGATGTATGTTTTCTCTTATATGGGAAAGCTAAAGAGATATTCAGAAATAAAGGCAACGTTAGGTAGATGAGCAAACACTCCAAAGGAGTGACTGAGAGGGAGTAGGAAAGGGAGGAAGGGGAACAAAGTCATAGTTCAATCTCTAGCACACACACACACACACACACACACACACACACACACACACACACACACTCAAAGGCACTGTTGCTTGAGTTTGATTTCCCAGTACTACCAAAAAAAAAAAAATATATATATATATCATTTAAAAATGCAGAAAATAAACCTGGCCTGGTGGTGCACACCTGAAATACCAGTATTTGGGAAGCTGAGACAGGAAGATCCCAGGTTCAAGACCAGCACCAGCAATTTAGTGAGACTCTCAGCAACCTACCAAGACTCTATTTCAAAACAAAAACAAAAACAAAAAGGGGTTGGGGATGTAGTTCAGAGGTAAAATGCCTCTGATTTCAGTCCTCAGTAACACACACACACACACACACACACACACACACACACACACAGCAAATTAACACCAGTAATAATAATAATAATAATATGAAACATAATAGATAATTTGTAAGAACTAAAATAGTAGCTCTTGGATAGAGTGTACTGAGTTTGGTCCCTGAGATGTGCCAAAAATTTAAAAATTTAATGCACCAATTTTTATTTAAAAAATTAAAAAACAAACTAAAAATTTAAAACCTTAACATTTAGACAATTTGAAAAACTAAAAAATTAGAAATAAAAACGAAAGTGTACAACTAAAAATTTGAAAACCTAAGAAAATAAACACCACCACAAACAACAATAATTATTATTAGTGTGAAGGCCTGAAGTAAAAGCTTGGGGGTAGGGTGCTTTGAATTCAATCCCCAAGTAACACCAAAAAAAAAAAAAAAAAAAACAAAAATAAAAATTACAACAGCAGAAATACCAATAATAATAGTAATGATAGTGACTAGTTTGAAAGGTTTGGGAAGGAATCTAATGACCCAGACAGACAAGCTGACTTCACCTGGCTTCACAAGCTGAATTTACCCAGTTTCACTAGGTAGGCCCGTTTTCTAGAATGTGTGTTGTCCAGGTTTCCAGAGATGGCAACCTTAGCTTTCAACCTTTCGTTGGACTTTCCTATTCTTGTTCTTGGCTTGATATATGTGGATTCTCTCAAATGTCACTCCCCGCCCCATATTGGGAATTGAATCCAGGGGCATTATACCTTTGAGTTACACCAACAGCCCTATTTTATTTTGAAACAGGGTCTCAAAGTTTCTGAGAACCTCACTAAATTGCTGAGGATGCTCTTGAACTTGCTATCTTCCTGTCTCAGCCTCTCAAGTGCTAGGATTACAGGCATGTGCCAACAGGCCCAGCTCAAAAATCATTGTTTTGATTATTAAACTTTAATTCTCACAGTTTCTTTTTTTTTTTTTCTTTCTTCTATTTCCCAAATGATTTACCTTGGGATTCAGGTAACTAATTGTCACATGAAAACATTAAGTAGATTTAACAGACATACTCTTAACTCATTGAGGATGTAGAAGTCATCAGAAAGGAACTCTGTCCAGAAGAGAAATAAAAGCTGTAGTTTTCTGTATTTCATGCATCTTCTTACCTTCTAATAAAATAGAAGAGATACTTTCTATTCTGTTATGAATAATAGCTGGGCATAGTGGCACAGGCCTGTAATCCCACTAGTTAGGGGGCTGAGACAGGAGGATTGCAGGTTCGAGGCCAGCTTTAGCAACTTAGTGAGGACCTCCACAACTTAGTAAGACCATATTTCCAAATAAAAAATAAAATAGAGGTATTGATGTAGGTTAGAGGTAGAATGCCCCTGAGTTCAATCTCCAGTAACAAAAAAGAAAACAAAACAAAAATAAAAGCAAAACAACAAAAAATCTACAACAACAACAATAAAAATAAAATAAAATAGGGCTGGGGGTGTATTTCAGGAGTAAAATGCCCCTGGGTGTTTCATCCCCAGTATCCCCCACAAACAAACAAACAAAAAAGGAAGAAGAAAAAGAATAGGTAGTATTTATGAAGTGCCTTCTTATGTTTCAGTCATTGTTCTAAGCACATGACATGTATTAGTTTGTTAAATTCTTACAAAAACCTTGTGAGGTAAGTAATTATTATGCTAATTTTTTATCCACCAGGAAACGGAGTCATAAAAACTTTCATGCATATTTTTACCTTCTAATAAAATAGAAGAGATGCCTTATATTCTGTTAAGAATAATAGCTGAGCACAGTGGAACAGGCTTGTAATCCCAGTAGTCAGGGGGCTGAGATTGCCCTGGAATTGCACGGCCATTAAACCCTGGAGTTGGAATATGAAGGCAGGAGATTTGACTTAGAATCCATACTTAATCATTCTTTACAAGGCCAGACCTACCTACATACTATGAAAATCATCCTTTTTCACCTGCTCAGTGATTTTGCTTCTTAATGATTGTCCTTTTTTTTTCTGTATTTTTATTCTCTTTCTGTACTTGATCATTAACATCATCCTTTAAACAACCCCAGCTACATCGCATCTAAAAACACGCAAACAAGCAAAGCAACAGGCAAAAACAAGTCAAGACCTCTTGATCTCTCTACTCAAAATGCTAGGCAGGACAGACTTGTGCATTTATATCCCATTCATTATGAGACTCCAATAAACCAATAGACGTTATTGTGAATGCAACTGTTTTCTGTATTTCTCAGTGGATTCATGGTTGGCATAAAGAAACTCTGCTGAATTTTTTAGATTGATTTTTTTATCCTGCTATTTTTCTGAATGTTAGTCAGATCTAGTAGTCTTTTGATTGAGTTTTTTGGGTCTTCTAAATACAGGATCAGATCATCTGCAAATAGAGATAATTTCAGTTTTTCTTTTCCTATTTGAATTCGTTTGATATCCTTCTCTTGTCTTATTGCTCTGGCAAGAGTCTCGAGGACTATAATGAAAAAGAGTGTTGATAGTGGGCATCCTTGTCTTGTTTCTGATTTTAAACAGAATTCCCACAGTTCTCTCCTATTCAATAAGATGTTGGCTTTGGGTTTATTGTATACTGTCTTTATGATGGTGAGGTAAGTGCCTTCTATGCCAATTTTCTGCAGTGTTTTTAACATGAATGGGTATTGACTTTTGTCAAATACTTTCTCAACATCTATTGAGATGATTATGTGATTTTTGTACTTAGTTCTATTTATGTGGCGAATAACATGGATTGATTTGCATATGTTGAACCAGCTTTGCATCCCTGGGATGAAACCAGCTTGGTCATCATCATTTTCTTGATGTGGTTTTGAATGTGCATCGCTAGTATTTTATTTAGAATTTTTGCATCTATATTAATCGATGATATGGGCCTGTACTTTTCTTTCCTTGAGGGATCTTTACTCATTTTTGGTATTACAGTGATACTGGCCTCATAAAAGGGGTTTGGAAGGATTTCATCTCTTCCTATTTCACAGAATAACTTGTGAAGTATTGGGTTTAGTTCTCGCATAAAGGTTTTGTAGAATTCAGCTGGGAATCCATCTGAAGGTGGGCTTTTCTTTGTTGGAAGGCTTTTTATTGCTTTTTCTATCTCTTTGCTTGATATTGGTTGGTTTGGGTTTTCCATATCTTCTTGGTTCAGTGTAGGCAGGTTATATGTGTTGAGATTCCATCTAACCCCAATCAGAATGGCAGTCATCAAGAAGTCAAAAAATAGTAAATGCTGGTGAGGATGTGGGGAAATTGGAACTTTTCCATACTGTTGTTGGGATTGCAAATTAATTCAGCTGCTATGGAGATCAGTGTGG
The DNA here is from genome assembly GCA_004027655.1 of Graphiurus murinus. Taxonomy (NCBI): domain Eukaryota; kingdom Metazoa; phylum Chordata; class Mammalia; order Rodentia; family Gliridae; genus Graphiurus; species Graphiurus murinus. Next base: position 13,246 of record PVLC010006680.1, read on the forward strand.
AGATTCCTCAGAAAACTGGGAATGGATCCACCATATGATCCAGTTACACCACTCCTGGGTATCTTTCTAAAGGGACTGAAATCAGAGAACTACAGTAATATATGCATATCCATGGTTAGAGCAGCATAATTTACAATAGCCAAATTACAGAACCAACCTAGGTGTCCATCAACAGATGTATGGATTACAAAATTATGGGATATGCACACAATGGAATTCTACTTAGCAGTAAAGAGGAACAAAATTATGTCATTTGCAGGAAAATGGAAGGACCTGGAGAACATTATGTTAAGTGAGATTAGCCAGTCACAAAAAGTGAAGGGAATATCTTTTTTCTAATATGCAGAAGTGAGAGAGTACATGGGATACCAGAGAGACTCTAGATAATGGAGGAGAAACCTGAGTGGAGCCAGGGAGGTGGTCTAGGGGAAGAGGAGGAGGAAAAGTGAGGATCAATGAAGGAATTACTACCAGGCTTTATGTACATATGTGAGAATATCAATGTCAATCTCAATACCCTGTATGGGGAAAGAGGGAATCAGGAGGGAACTGGGAGGAAAGCCCACCAAGTGCTATGTGCATGTCTTTCACTATCAACATGATTTACATTATGATGTGAGACTATAATGCACCAATAAAAGTATATTTAAAAACAATAGAGGGCATTTTAAATAATAAAGGCCAGTTCAAATAAAAAAAAAAAAACCTGACAGAAGGCTTCAGAAGCTAAGGCATTTTAAATAGATTTCTCAATGACAGAAAATAGTTGAAAAAATGTCAAAGCATACACCCTATGAAGGAAGACTGGGAGGAGTGGGTTGAGAAAGGCTGGGTTGGCAGATTCAGTACAGAGAATAATCAGGAACAGAGAGGCAGGAGCTATGGCCCTTGAACCAGATGTGTGGCCTATTGCATTTGGACAAGCTTTGTGGTCCAGTTCTCTGCTGCATGTGCTTTGATGTCCCAGAAGTCATCAAGTCCTACATCTTCAGACAGGTTTCCTCTCTGTCTGAAGATGGGGGTGGGCATGTAGTCAGGCCTAGAACAGAACTCCATACCCTTGGCTACCTACTCCACACAGGCTGCCTACCTCATCTCTTACTACAGGTTTTCCCTACATGTTCTAATGTGCATACCTATTATATTCCAGGGCTGGTCATAATACTGAAATATAATCTCAAATGTCATAATATTGAAATTCCAAAAGATCAAACCCCAAAAGCCTAAAATTCTTAAAGTCTAAAATCTCCCAAATCACAATCTCAAAAAATTAAATTCCAATGCTGAAATCCAGACATCCAAATTCTCAAAACTACAAGGGTCAAGATAAAAAAGTCTACCACTCCTCAGTATTTATCCAAAAGAACGAAGTCAGCATACTATAGTGATAAGTGCATACCCACACATACAGCAGTGTAATTCACAATAGCCAAGTTAGAGAACCAGTGCCCATACAGGTGCCCATCCACAGATGAATGGATAAAGAAAATGTGGTAGATACACACAGTGGAGTTTTATTCAGCTATAAAGAAGAATAAAATTATGTCATTTGAAAGAAAATGAACTGGAGAGCATCATGTTAAGCAAAATAAACTAAACTCAAAAAATTAAGAGTCATATGTTTTCTCTTACTTGTGGAAGCTAGAGAGAAAAAAAAGAGGGGGTGGGGAAGGGAACTCATAAAAAGAGAAGGCAGACCAGAAGAGTAGAGGAAGGGGACCAAAGGAATACTGGGGAATGAAATTTACCAAATTATATTACGTGCAAGTTCAAATATGTCACAGTGAATCCCACTATTATGCATCAATCATCTTTTTTAAATGGCTATGCAAGATGAGTAGAGAGCCAAATTCTGGCGAATGGATTGACTATGAAAGATAGCAACGATAAAAGCTTCAGTTTAGAAATACATCATTTGTCAACATTGGCATTCCTTCCAGCTGATGAAACCCCAGGAATGTGTGTGTGTGTGTGTGTGTGTGTGTGTGTGTGTGTGTGTGTGTGTGTGTTGGAAGGGATGGAACCCAGGGGCATTCTACTCTGAGCTACACCGCCAGCCCTTTTTATTTCTCATTTGGAAACAGGGTCTTTCTAAATTGCTGAGAGCCTCATTAAGTTGCTGAGGCTGGTTTTGAACCTGAGATACTCCTGTCTCAGCTTCTCAAGTTCTGGAATTAGAGGCATGCACCACCATTTTAATTTTAATGAATTAAAACCACATTTGCAGCCAGGTATGGTGGTGTACACCTGTACTCCCAGTATTTGGGAATCTGAGACAGAAGATTCACAAATTCTAAAGCAGCTTTAACAATTTATTGGGATTTAGCAACAAAGTGAGACTGTGTTTCAAAAACAAAAAGTAAAATAGGGCTGGGGGTGTAGCTCAGAGATAGAATGCCCCTGGGTTCAATCTCCAGTACTATGAAAAAAATTTCACTTGCCTGAGGACAGCAGTAAAATTGCTAACTGGTTCAAAAAATCATTATGTGTGTGGTAGGATAAAAAGGTACTTTGCATCAGTGCTGCTGTTTAATCATCAATATTGTTTTCTGCCAAATTTAGGGTCTGATTATGAGTGAATGTGGAATGGACTTCTGCATGCCCCAAATAAAAGAGAAGCAAGGTACAGAAGATAGGAAGATTTAATAAGGAGTGTTTATGTCGGTGTACATTGAAAAGAAGAATTTCAAAAAGAGCAGTGTCGTATAGAAAATTAATGAAGGGAATACTTCCATTGACATTACGTGCCCACGTGAAATTATCAATGCCTATCTCCATATCACATATGGGGAAGGGGAGGGAGTGGGGAGAGAGCTGGGGGGAAGCTCACCATCCCTATCACTCTGAATTGCAGTATGATGAGAGACTACACTGCACCAATAAAAGTATATCATAAAAAAAGAATTAATGTGATCATATTCTCTGAGGAGAGCCAGGTCCTGAAAAAAGCAGCTGTTCATCACAGAACAAGACTTAAACAATACAGTTAATGATTGTGGATGTAAGCCAGCTATTATAGGTTACCTCTATGAAACTGCCCATAATTGATCTCCATAATAAATTTTTTTGCTTTTCATTTTTTTTAATTTTAATTTTATTTTTTTTTGCCAGTCTGACTCCTGGAAAGTGCATTTTTACAAGATTGACTTTGTGTGTAAGTGTTGTACATATACATGAGAATGTTGGAATGTTTTCAAGAAATGAAGAGATGCCCATTTTGTACATCTGCATATGTGAAAGATATATATTTTTTTCTTTTAGACCTCAGCAACTTGGATGATGTAGTGGTGATACATTGAGAGTTTCAGTCGATCTTGTGAAAGGACTTAGGTTGTCTTGATTTTCAGACAACCACAGTTATAAATCTGGGTGCACAAAATTACCAACCATGAGGATAGGTATTTTTATATTTTGTATTTTGACCTATTTTTTAATGAATGCAGTTTACCTTCTCATAAACGTGAGACTTTCTTTAATAACCCTGACTGTTTGTGCTTGTAAAAATATATATATGTCATGATTGCTTACTTTATTGTGTAAAGTGATCTATAAAGTATTCTGTCATAGTTTTATGTGTTTCTCAAATCAGTGCCCTTCTAAAATGTAAATAAATGTCTTTTAAATTTTTTTTGTATTTTCCAGAATTATATTTTCAGGACTTTGAACTTTGGGGATTTCAGCTTTTAGGGATTTTATTTTATTATTATTTTGATAATGAGGATTGAACCCAGGGACATTCTACCTCTGAGTTGCACACCCAGTCCTTTTTAAATTTCGAAACAGTGTCTTGCTAAGTTGCTGAAGCTGTGTTGCCTAACTTGCTAAGTAGCCTCAAACTTGTGATCTTCTTGTCTCGGTGTCCTGAGTACTGGGATTATCGGTGTGCTCCACCATTCCCAGCTAGCTTTAGGGGTTTTAGACTTCAGAGATTTGGGTCTCTGGAATTTCAAAAATCTGAATTTCAGCGTTCTGGGTTGTGTCTTTCAGGATTCAGGCCCAAGTCCCTTCTGAATACATGTTATCTGAATACCAGACAAACATTTGGCAGTAAATTTGCTCTTTTAAGAGTCATTTGAATAGGGATTTTGCTTCCTGTGAGTCATCAGTGAGACTGAGAATCATCCATCTACCATGAATCTTACCATGACAGATGGAGAACATGGAAGGATTTATACAGTAGGTTCTAGAGGTCAAGGCAAAGTACCCCAAAATGTAGCCAGTAGAGCTTTCCCAAAGGGGGTGCTGCAAGCACAGAGGGGCCTGCGGTAGAACCTGGGGTTTGGGTGCCATGTCCTCTCTCCACACAGCCTGTCTCCCCTTCCCTCCTCTCTCTACCCCCAGTCACCTTCTGTCTCCGAGGAATGGCTGCTTCTGCTGAGAGGTTTAGCCTAGTTGAATGGCCGCCCCTCTGGCCATGTGCATGATTCCTCCCCATCCCTGTGACAAGGACCTCTACTCATTCTCTCTTCTCCCTCTGCAGGTATCAGACATAAACCCAGGCAACCTCATTAAAATGTCCACGTGTGGAGGAGCACCTTATTTGTAAGATTTACTGGCATCAGCCTCATTGATGTGTCTGCCTTGAGAGGTGGCTGACTCTGCAGAGGAGCCTTTAGCCTGAGCCTCTTTCATCTTTACCCTCAAGAAATGGGGACATCTAATCAGGCCAGAACCCTGCCAGGGCTCTGAGACCTGGAGAGAAGAGGGTAGGGAAACAGAGGAGAATGCACCTCCCCAGCAGGTGTCCTCAAGTCTGCTTCTTTTCTCCCTCCATTGCTGGGCTTTGGAGTCAAGAACACCTCCAGTGAGCACAGCCTTTGTTCTTAAAAAGAGTACTTTAGCCGAGCAGTACTTGGGAGGATAAGACAGGAGGATCACAGCTTCTTGGCTAGCCTCAGCTACTTAGTGAGAACTTCAACAACTTAGTAAGACCCTATTTCAAAATAAAGAATAAAAAATAGGTAGTGAGGAGGTAGAATGCCTCTGGGTTCAATCCCCAGTACCACAAAAAAAAAGTCCTTTGAGTTTTCAAAAGAGGTTTCTAAGAGGTTTCTGGGAAGGAATAGCTATCCCAGGCTTTGGTTGACCATAGAGTGGTCAACATTCAGAAACTTTGCCCTGCTGTGGGACCTTGGGTGTTCAGATGGGTCAGAGATGGAAGTCACTTAGTGGGATATAATAACTTGCTGTGGCCTCCAGCCCTTTTGGACTTCATCACTGAAGTGGAGTAACACACTGCCCTGCCTGCCTCCAAGCCTTTAGTGAGGACAAATGTGGAATGATGTCTATGAATGTTCTTTAGGAACTCAATACATTCCTTACTGGACATAGGAAGCATTAAGAGACAAGAGACCCACCTTAGTCACTCAAGAATTGGTCACTGCCATTCTCATGTTGTCTTTGCTTGACTCCGTGGAAACAGTATGGTCCATGACATACTTCTGTCCATAAGTCCCACATACAGTATTCCGAATTTGTTGATATCTTTCTTTAGTTCTTAACACCTTTCACTTTTGGCAGCTGGTCCTCATATGCCAGGTTTTCTGGAAACAGCTGAGCTGAGTTTTTCCAGTTGCAGTAGCCCAATCTAATGTTAATTAGCCTGTTCTAATCCCCATGCATCCACACTCTCTTATTTATCCTGAGGTCAGGTGTTTCTATAGTGAAAGAAAATCTCAAAGTTGGGTAATCACGTTTGTCAGTTTCCATGATGTTCTCGGAAGAGTGTATGTTGGTCATCTGTTTTCACAGGGTGAAGGAATCTTCTTCCTTACACTTAGAGCACAGGCCACATTGACCACTAGCATGCATGTCATTTCTTTTCTTTAGTCTTCCTTCCACAAACATCACGGAATATCTTTTCAATTTACCAGGCTCTAAGACATTCCTTGCTCTTCAGGAGCTCACAAAAGAACATGGGACAGCAATGTTAGCAACATGCACATAGGGGCATTATGCTGCAATAGGAAAAACCAGGAGCACCAGAGTGCAGAGAAAGATGATTATTTCCTCCTGGAGAGGAAAAGAAAGTTCATGTAAGAGGAAAAGCCAAGCTTTGGAGGATGGGTAAGAAGGAAAGGATATTGATAAATAGAGAAAAAAGAGAAAGAAAAAAGCTTATCATCCAGGGGTGGGGGTTGGGAATGGGAGTAGGAAGAATTTCGCTCATTCTCTAAACTATTCTTGAGCACTACTGTGTGCCTCGAGTTGTGTTGGGCACAGGGATGCAAATATCACCATCTCCGTCCTTAGGGAGATCATACTCTGGTGGACAGATCAGTAGACTTCTGAATGTTTATAGTAACCATGGGTGGTATTAGAATGGGGGACCATGGGTTATCAGAGTCCATAGGTGAGCAACCCAAACTGGTAAACCTTCTCTGAGGTGACATCCAAGAAGAATAGAAGAAGTTGACTAAAAGGAGCTGAAAAAAGAATGCTCTGCATAAGAACCAAAGTATTGGAGTCATGGAAGCAAAGAGCTAACTGGATAATAATAATAATAATAATAATAATAATAATAATACTAGAAAAGTGAAAAGGGCAAGAAATGAGGATTTTACCTGAAGGTAGTGTGAAGATCCACGAGGTTAGGAGTTATCACACCTGGATTTATACTTCTAATATTATAAGTTATTGAGCTTCACACTGTGCCAGGCTCTTGGCTAACCTCTCTTGGATATTTGTCTGAGATGTGACAATGTGGGAAGAGTCAGAGAGGCAAGGCACAGTGACAGGAGGGGTCTGAGTTGTGGCATGGCGTTGGGAACAAGAGTTGGGCTTGTGAGTCGCCATAGCATCAGAATCCACAGAATCTTGCCATGATTGTTTGTAGGAGAAAGAGAAGGGTGTGCAGAACAGTTGCTAGATTTCTGGCTTGGCTCTCAGGAGACACTGGTGTAGATCTATGAGTGGTAGTGGATTACAGTAGAGTTGGAGGCCAGGGGATAAACTCTGTTGGATCATGTTCTTCATGGTGGGCCTGAGGAATGTCAATAGAGATACCCCGGAGAGTTCTTCCTGCCTTCTCACGCCTGTCTCAGTTAGTAGTCACAGTCATTTTGGAGTGTATCAGACTGGGGATAGATAACAAAGAACTAGCTTTTGGTTTTATTGACTCTTTTCTGTTAATTTCTTGCCTTTTTATTTCATTTATTTCTACCATAATAATTTCTTCTACTCACTTTTGGGTTGAATTTGCCTTTTTTCAGTTTCATTAGGTAGAAGCTTATCTTACTGCCTTAAATTTTTCTTATTTTCTAATATATACATACAATACTATAAAATTTCCTATTTTTACTTCCTCCCACAAATTTAGATAAGTTGTACTTTCATCTTCACTTGACTAAAAACATTTTAACATTTCACTTGAGATATCTTCTTTGATGCCTGTGTTATTTCAAAGTATGTTGATTCATCTCTAAGTATTCAGAGAATTTTCAGTTATCTTAACATTATTGATTTCTAGTTTAATTCCATAATGGTCTAAGGGAATGCTTCATTAATTTTTGCTCTTTTAAACTTGTGAAGGTGTATTTTATGGCCCAAAAATGTGGTTTATCGTGGTGAACACTCCATGTGAGCATAGGTACTCTGAAATTATTGAAGTAAGCATTATGTGAGTGAGTGAGTGAGTGTGTGTGTGTGTGTGTGTGTGTGTGTGTGTGTGTGTGTAGTACTGGGGAATGAACCCAGGAACATTCTACCTCTGAGCCACACCCCAAACCCTATTTTTATATTTTGTTTTGAAATAGGATCCTGCAAAGTTGCTGAGAGTCTCGCTATACTACTGAGGCTGGCTTCAACTGGTGATCCTCCTATCTCAGCTTCCCAAGTACTGGGATTACAGGTATGCACCATCATGCCTGGCATAATCTGCCTCTATAGGCCAAAGACTTTTTCTTGCTTTGAAGTTTTGTTTGTCTAAAACTAGTAGAGTTATTCAGTTTCCTTTTTTTTTTTTTTTTGGAACTGGAGATTGAACTCCAAGCTACACCCCCAGACTTGTTTTATTTATTTTTTTATTTTTAATATACTTTTTTGGTGTATTATAGTCTCGAATCATAATGTAAATCATTGTGATAGTTACATATATGCACACAGCACTTGACAGGTTTTTCCCTGGCTGCCTCCCCATCTCCCCCTTCCCCATCATACAGGGCATTGAGATTGACACTGATATTTTCAAATATGTACATAAAGCCTATAGTAGTAACACCTTCATTCATCCTCCCTCTCCCTCCTCCGCTTCCCCTAGACCACCTCTCTGGCTCCACTGAAGTTTCTTCTCAATTGTCTGAAGCCCCTCTCGTATCTCAATTACTCCCTAACTTTTGCATATTAGAGAAAACACAGGACCCTTTACTTTCTGTGACTGGTTAATCTCACTTAACATAATGTTCTCCAGCTCCTTTCATTTTTTTGCAAATGACATAATTCGATTCTTCTTTATTTCTGAGTAGAATTTCCTTGTGTATCTATCCCATAATTTTGTAATCCATTCATCTGCTGATGGACACCTAGGTTGGTTCTGTAATATTTGGCTATTATGAATTGTGCTACTATGAACATGGATATGCCTATATTACTGTAATTCTCTGATTTCAGTCCCTTTGGATCATATGGTGGATCCATTCTCAATTTTCTGAGGGATCTCCATACTGACTTTCAGAGTGGCTAAACTAATTTTCAATCCCACCAACAGTGTGGAAGAGTTCCTATTTCCCCACATTCTTGCCAACATTTACTGTTTTTTTGTCTTCTTGACGATTGCAATTCTGATTGGGGATGGAATCTCAGGGTAGTTTTGATTTGAATCTCCTGGATTGTTAATGATATTGAACATTTTTTCACATATTTATTGGTCATTTGTATCTCTTCTTTTGTCAGGTGTCTATTTAATTCAAGTGCCCATTTCTTGATTGTTTTTTTTAAATCAGAGTCATTTAAGTTCTTTGTATATTCTTGATATTAGTCCTCTATCAGAGGGATAGCTTGCAAAGATCTTCTTCCATTCTATAGGCTTTCTCTTTAGACTCTTGATGGTTTACTTTGATTAGCAGAAACTTTTTTGTTTAGCATCATCTCATTTATTCATTCTTGTTAATTAATAAATAATTTCCTGAGATTTGAGGGTCTAGTTGAGGAAATTTCTACCTGTGCCTATAGTATTGGACCTATACCTTCCTCTAGAGCATCACAATCTCTTTTTTAATCTTCAGGTCTTTGATCTATCATGAGTTGATACCTGTTCAGGGTGAGAGATAAGGATTTAATTCCATTTTTTCTACAAATGGATAAGTTTTCCCAACACCATTTGTTGAAAAGGCTGTCTTTTATCCAACATATATGTTTGGCACCTTTGTCAAAAATCAATTTGCTGTAAGTATGTGGATTTGTTTCTGTATCTTGTATTCTGTTCCATTGGTTTATGTATCTGTTTTTGTGCAAATATCATGCTGTTTTTCTTACTATAGCTCTGTAGTAAAATTTGAAGTCAGGTATTATGATGCCTTCTGCATGTTTTTTTTCCGTTTTTTTTATTATTGGTGCATTGTAATCATACATCTTTTAACCCTTCCCCAATTCCTGCCCAATTTCCTCCCCCCTCCCTCCTTCTCATGTTCAGTTTAGTGATTGACTTTGAAATGTTTGTGAAAGTACATCATGTACATTAGGGTATTTCCCCACCCCTCAATCACCTTCAGTTAAGTCACCTTCTTTGCTCATCTAAGGGTTCTCTTTCTTCATCTAGAGTCCCCCTTATGACCCATTTTCTCCCTAGTTTCTGTATATTAGGGAGAGCATCCAATTTTTTACTTTTTGTGACTAATCTCACTTAACATAATGTTTTCCAGTTTCATCCATTTCTCTGCAAATGACATGATTTTATTCTTCTTTATGGCTGAGTAAAATTCCATTGTGTACATATCCCATAGTTTTGTAATCTATTCGTTGATGGACATATTGGCTAGCTCTACAGTGAATTGTGCGGCTATAAACATAGATGCACATGCATTCGTCTGATAGTTTGGTTTCCATTCTTTTGGGTAGATATTCAGAAGTGATATTGCTGGATCATATGGTAGATTCATTATCATCCATCTGAGGATCCTTCATACTGTTTTTCAAAGTGGATGTACTAATCTGCAATCTCACCAACAATGTATTAGGGTCCCCACTTCTCCACACCCTTGCCAGCATTTATTGTTGTTTGTGTTTTTGATGATTGCCATTCTAATTGGTATTAGATGAAATCTTAGGGTAGTTTGATTTACATTTCTCTGATTGCTAATGATGTTGAACATTTCCTCATACATTTATTGGCCATTTGTATTTCTTCTTTTGTGAAGTGTCTATTTAGACCATTTTCCCATTTTTTTTTTTTTTTTTTTTTTTTTTGCGGTACTGGGGATTGAACTCGGGGGCATTCTACCTCCGAGCTACACCCCCAATCCTATTTTTTATTGTTTATTTTGAAACCGGGTCTCACTAAGTTGCAGAGTGCCTCACTAGGTAGCTGAGGCTGGCCTCGAACTCGGATCCTCTGGTCTCAGCCTCCCGAATGCTGGGATTACAAGCGTGCGCCACCACGCCCGGCTTCATTTTCCCATTTTTTGATTGGGTTATTTGTTTTCTTAGCTGCGAGTTTCTTGAGTTCTCTGTATATTCTAGATATTAGTTCTCTATCAGAATAGTAGCTGGCAAAATTTTTCTCTTATTCTATGGGTTCTCTGTTGAGGTTCTTGATAGTTTTCTTTGCTGCACAGAAGCTCCTCAGTTAAATGCAATCCCATGTATTGATCTTCCTTTGAGTTGCTTGTGCCTTGGAGGTCTTGTTGAGAAAGTTTTTACCTGTGCCTATGTATTGAAGTGTTGGGCCTATGCCCTCTTCAAGTAGCTGCAAGGTCTCCGGTCTAACTTCCAGGTTTTTGATCCATCTTGAATGAGTGAGAAAGTGGGGTTTATTTCCATTTTCCTGCATATGGTTAACAAGTTTTGCCAACACCATTTGTTGAAGAAGCTATCTTTGCGCAGTGGATTTGTTTCTGAATCTTCTATTCTGCTCCATTGGTCTATGTGTCTGCTTTTGTGCCAATACTATGATGTTTTTATTACTGTGGCTGCTCTGGGTCTGATGGAAACTCCATGTGTGGGTCTATTCTCTCCTTGGATTGAATTCACCAGACTCATAGTACCTGGATAAATCACTTTGCCAACTTTTCTTCCTCCCTCTCATCTTTCTGTTCTTCTACTCTTGTTATCCTCCCCTTTCTTCTTTCCTTACTGTCTTCACCTCACTTACATGTTCTCCTCTTGGTGTCTCTTCTTTCTTTTTCATCTCTATCTTCTTCTCTATGTCTAGTACTATCCCACTTCTCTTTCTTCTCCCTTTTGTCCCCAATGAAATGATCAAATTAAATTTCTCAAATATGTATATAACACAATGACGTGTCAGGTACTGTTTGAGAAACAAACAGTAAAGAACATGTGACCTCAGACCTTGGAGAAGTTGCCATATCTTTTTTTAATTTTTCCTATTTTTGAGTTAGTCTGTCTCTCTCTCCTTCTTTCCCCATTTCCCTGCACTCTCTCTTCTCCTCTTCTCTTCTTTCTCTCTCCCTGCCTTGCCCTCTTTTCTGTTTACTCCCATTTTTCTTTCCTTTCACTGTTTCTTTTCTGGTCCTTTTTTGTTCTTTCTCCTGAAATGATTTCATCAGAATTCTATAACGAAACTCATAAGTTACAAGGGTGCATTTATGATCATCTAATTGCATTTTCAATAAATGAATGCAGTGCAAGCAAAAAGTGATTTAATTGAATAAATTACAAAATTATGCAACAGCGAGTCAGTTTGATAATTCATTTATCACCAACATGAAATCTGTGGGCAGCACAAACCATTCTCTATTTAATTAGCTGTGTGATTTCTATCTTTTTTGTACATTAGCAAGGTTTCCAAATGAAGCAATCTTCTATTACTTTCTCCCTTCAAGTGAAAGCCCTTCTCCTGACACCTCTGACGCCACCCACGACCAGAGAAATGTTAGCACACCTCAGCTCTTAGAGAAGAATAATTCTGTGAAGCATAATGTTAACTCTACATATGCCTCTTTTTGGTCACTGCAGGTTCACTGTGCCTGCCACGATAAGGTGGAAGTGGGTCAGGGTGCCTCTGAATGCATTGTGATGGGCTTCCTTGCCATCTCCCCTGCTGCACTGTGGCCTCCTGCAGGGGAACCATCCCTCCTCCTCTTCCTCCTCTTTCTCCTTCTTCTTTTCCTCCTTCTACTTCTGAGCTACACCCATAACTCTATTTTATTTTTTATTTGGAAACAGGGTCTCACTAAATTGCTGAGGTTCTGACTAAGTTGCTGAGGCTGGGTGGGAACCTGTGATCTTCCTGTTTCAGCCTCCAAAGTACTGGGATTACAAGTGTGCACCACCACCCTCACTTGAACCATGTCTTCTTGTAGCTCATGATGTGCCTCACACAGTGGCATTTGGCCTGGCCTATAGCAGGTACTTGGACTCTGGAGGAATCATTTAATAGATGAATGGATGGCTTTGAAGAATGACTGCTGTGTAAGAAAAATGTAACACCAGGCCTCAAGCAGAAGCTTCATGAAGTGATGATGGCCCTGCTTGTCCTGCAAGGTCGAGGGTACATGTGGGTTCCACCAAGAGAGACAGGACGAGTGGTGCTGGCTGTCCTGCATTACTGGGAAGAACAGCAAGGAGGGGTGGGACACTATGTGAGGGAGACTGGTGGCATGCTGTGAGTTGTTCAGATTCAGCCCAGTGTTCAGAGGGGACTGGACCAAGGAGGCTGAAAGTCTGCAGAAAGGCAAGTGTCAGGGAGGCTTCCCTGTATAAATAGTGAGCTCTGCATCCATAAAGAAGAACAAAATCATGTTATTTGCAGGGAAATGGAGGCAACTGGAAAACATTATGTTAAGTGAGATTAATCAGTCACAAAGAGTAAGGAAGCATATGTTCTTCCTAATATGCGGATGCTAGGGAGAAGATGGGGAATAAGAGGGTCTCCAGATGAAAAAGAAGAGACCCTCGAAAGCAAAGAAGTTGATTTAACCGAAGGGGTTGGAAGGGGGGGGCACACTAATGTATATCAAGGTCACTCACTAAACTGAACTTGAGAGGGAGGGAGGGCGAGGGAGTGGGGTGGGAATTTGGGGAAGGGGTCAAATGAGAATTGTGAGCACATATATCGTTATCAATTTGTACCTAACAAAGATGTATGCTTAAAATGTATGAATAAAAATAAAAATTAAAAACAAAAACAAAAACAAAACAAAACAAAATAAATAGTTAGCTCTGGCTGGGAGTTAGGGGACTAGTACTCTATCCCTGGAGCTAAACATCAACCAATACTCTTGCAATCTTGGGAAAAACAGTCCCACTCTGGGCCTCAGTCTGTATTTGTCAGCGAGGCCCTCAGCATCTTAGTGAGACCCTGTTTTAGAATAAAAAATAAAATATGGCTGGGGATGTAGCTTGGAGGTAGAATGCCCCTGAGTGCAATCCCCAGCACCACAAGTAAATAAAAACAAATAAAAAATAAAACAAGGGTTTTTCTAACTGACAAGCATTATTAGATATACTGACTCTGACATACCTACCCCAGACCCTCACATTGGGCTTTCCTGGCTAAAGAAACTGATTATCCTAAAGCATTACCCATGACTTAGTGTGAGAAACTCTTTTTTTAAAATACATTTTTACTGGTGCATTGTAATTTCACATTAGGAAGTCCACTACAGAAAGTTCAGTGTAGGAGTGAGTGTCATTCAGCTCCTGGGAGAGAAACTGAAAGAGGCTTTCTACATGAGATCTTGTGACAATGTGACACTGCTGCATAAAGTATGATGATACGACACTACATTATAATGTAGTTCAGAGGGAAGGACAGGGACATACATGCACACAATAGTTGGTGAGCTGTGAGAAATTCTTGAAATGATTCCCCCAGTAGCAGCTCACTTGGCTGCTTACAGCTAAAATACCATTCTTCCTCCCCTTCCCATGCCCCCTCTCCCTGCCAGGTCTGCATCCTTTCCTTTTAAAGACATCCTCCTCCTAGCTGATCTCTCTGACTGCAGACCCATCTGATGGCTTTGGACCTGTTACCAGGACTCTCACCTGAACACATCCTACCACTCTGTCATGGATCCCTGTCACCGATGAAAAGACCCCACCAGTTGTAGCCCTTCTCATCTGCCTCACGGTGGGCAAAGTCATAAAGCCAGATAGATAGTCACGGGTCAGTTGCAGGGAAGTCTGGGGAGTCATGGGGTGTGAAGGGAGTATTGAGAAGTGAATATGGAAAAGTAACAGTGTTAAGAGAGAACATGCATGAAGCATTTGCTATACGCCAGGTATTTTTCTAGATGTTTTATGTCTGTTATGTCAGTTAGCCCTGTGGGGTATGGGATGCCCAATGTCAGACAGTCTGCATTCAGGGTAGGGCAGGGCTGAAGGTGTAGGCCCAGCAGCACTGCCCCAGCCCATTGCTTACCACTCATGCTCTGTGCCTCATTTTCTCTATTGTGAAACAGAAATGATAACCATACCATCATAATTATCATAGGGCTGAGGTAGCAGATATAAAACATTTAGAAAAGTACTTGGTGTATAGCAAATGCTTCATGAATTCTGTTACTATCATTACTTTTCCATACCCACTTCCCAGTACTTCCTTCACATCCCTCCTAACTTCCTAGGCTTCCCTGCAAGTGACCATCACTACCTGGCTTTATGACTTTGCCCACACTATTGCTACCCAGAGAGGGAGATAGATTAATGCTGGGCTCTAGCTTTGATTCATGGGTGGAACTGCCTGAAAGAATCAGTGGAGAATGGATGAATTGTGCTGTCCTGATTCAGGAAAGCAAGGCTATGCTCATGTGTTGATGTCTTTGTGGGCTCTGGACAGGGACACAGCAGCATATGTGCAAAAATCCGCCATCCCTGGCTAAGAGCTCTCCTCCCAAGGTCTAAAAGCTGGATCTTTTCTAGATCCTTCCATGAACACCTCCTCCTATCAGTTTCAACCCATGTCTCCCTACTTGGAATAGTATAGGAACTTGGCCTTCTATCATAGGCTATATAACATTTTCTTATATCTTTTCATTTTATAATTTGAATGTCTTGGATGTCTCAAAGACAACATGCCCCTTTCTGATTCCACAATCTTCCTTTCACTCCCCAAACGATACTCCTTCACTGCTCCCTTACAAAGTAATACAACCTCCATCCAATCATAGCAGCCAGAAACCTAGGCACACCCTTGAGTCTCCCTTCTCCTTCACCCTATAGTCACTTCTTTTCTGCTTAAACTCCTCTGAGCCCATTCGTCTACACCATCTCTCTTATTGAGGATACTACCAACATCTATCAGAGCTACTGAAACCCATCAGGTTGATCTAATAACTGACATCTGAAGGTGCCCTGTCCCTTAATGTGTTTTCTGATAGGCTAATCACTAAACTCTGAAAACAGCAGGCTGGACTTGAGTGTAGCTGAGATAAAACCCGAGGACGGGCCTCAGTGAAACTTGGGGCCTTGCCCAGTGACTTGGAGTTCTGCCTGGCAGAAATACTGCAGGTGTCCTTGCAGATTATCGTGTGAAACTTTCCCAGTTTTCCTTCCCCCCCAAGATATTTCCCATGAAGTTACTTTTATTTACACATGAAGACTTCTTTGTTGTAATAACACAGTAAAACCTCTGATTGTCTATATAAGTGGAGATATTCTAATAAAACGAGAGTGGCAAGCAGCCCTCTCGCCTGTGTGTGAGTTTCTCAATTGAAGATCACCCATCTTGGAAAGGATGGACATGTAAAAAGTATAACAGATTATAACAAACATTTAGAAAAATACCTGGTGTATCACACAAATGCTTCATGAATTCTATCTATTACTATTGTTACTCTTCCATAATTACTTCCCCTAACTCTACAGAACCTCATTCAAATGGGAATTCCTTTGGGTCAGAATCCAGGGCTTTGAACAGCAAGGGTTGCTACTTACTGAGCATCTACTAAATGCCAAGGACTGATGTTTATATACATTTATAAGCCTTCCTGGGAAGCTGGGAATGATTTTATTTCACATTTACAATTGAGGTTACCCAGAAAATCAAGGAAGTTGCTCCAGCTTATAGGAGTAGTAAACAATGGGGTTGGAGGAAGATTGTGGACTAAGGAGCATGTTGTCTTTAAGACATCCAAGAAGAGAAGCCCAGGGGACAGCTAGATATACAGGTATAAAACTCGGAAGGGAGATTTTGAATAAAGGTAATCTTCTTTTGTGACAGTTCATATCATGGTAATAGGATCCACAAGCCTGGATAGAGCTCTTCAGGAAAGGGGCTTAAAGTGTGTGTGTGTGTGTGTGTGTGTGTGTGTGTGTGTGTGTGTGTGAGAGAGAGAGAGAGAGAGAGAGAGAGAGAGAGAAAGAGAAAAGGAACTTAGGAATCAGCCCTGTATAGCCTAAATATATAATGGTCAGATAGAAGAGGAAAAGCCTGCAAAGAAGACAGAAGTAAGAGGCTGGGACCATCTTTGTGGAGCCTCTTGGATTCTTTTTTCCATAATCACCTCCAAGGCCAGCACTGAAGAAAAACAGAGGCCTGGGACTCCACAACTGAAATGGGTCAAGGGAGAGAGAGCAGAGGATGCAAAAAAAATGAGACTGGGCTGATGAAATGGCAGAGAGCCTTGCTGGATTTGTTTCTGAAAGGTTGCCATCTGTCGTAGTAGATAATCATGTTTTCCTACCTAGACTGACAGTATTCAACCCCACCTCTCTGCCCTGCCACCCCTGAGGAAATGGTCCTTTCCCCACCTCCAACTGGCCTAGTCTGGGGAGATGCTCCCAAGACAGGAGACAGATGTATAATGTGGCAACTCCTCTTCTAATCATATCAGTACAGTAAATGTTCCTGCCAAGACCCTGTGAACACAGCAGGCCCTCATCTCTGCAGGAATGCCTGGTGCCACATGTCCTTGTGAGCCAGCAGATATATGTGACATTTATTTGGAGCCATCACAAGATCCTCTCCTCCTCACTCTTAGAAATGAGGCATATGTCCTGACAAAGCAGTCAGCTTTGCCTCAGTGGTTAGTTTAACTGGGCAGCCATGAAGGCAGCTGTCCAATAGAGGGGTAAAGCTGGATAGCAGTCTGGGAGGCAGTGGAAATACCATCAGAAAATACTGAGAGATCGATGGACTAGGGCATGGAGAGGTCAGCCTGGTGGATTGGAAAAGCCTTGGTTCTCCTGGGTAGGCTTCCTTGAGAAATCTGTCCTTCAAGACTGTATGTAGCCCAGACATAGGGATTTGTAACCCATGACTTTGAATTGCATACATGATTTTATTCATTGAATGTTTTAAGACTATAGTTTGGATTCAAATCTACCTTCTATTAATTATATATTGGAATATAGTGGCCTGCTTCATGCCCTTCTCATGAAGTTATAATGAAATTTGGGTAAAGGACTTATAGTAGTAGGAGGCCTCTGTATGGGTTTGTATATGGCTTGAGTATGCCCCCCAGGGTTCATGAATTGAAATTTAATCCCCACTGTGAGGCAGTAGGAGGGTGGAAACTTAATCCAACAATGGTGTTTAAAGGGAGGTGATTAGGATTAGATAAGGGTATCAGGAAGGAGTCCCCATAATGGAATACTGTGACTTTATACAAAGAAAGAGACCTAAAGGAGGCACACACACATGCTCCCTGCATCTCATTTCACTATACTCAGCATTCCTTGGGACTCTGTCAGCAAGGAGGCAACCACCAGATGCAACACCTCCACTTTGGCAGACCTGTGAGTCTAAATACACTTTTCTTTATAAAGTATTCTGCCTTGGATATTTCATTATAGCAAAGAAAATGTACTAATTCAGCCTACTAAAATGTATGTTGCATCTCACCTGTGAAGCAGTGCCAGCTCTATTTTCTTGGCTTTTAACTGGCCTCAGTGAGGAAACAGAGAACCCCTGTCCAGGACTACGTCTGGTGGGTACTGGGCCTCTTGGCTCTGGTTTACCCCTTCAGTGGGGTCACATTAGGAAAATAGACTGCTGTTTCATTTCTATTATTGAAGCCACCAGGGAGAGATATTAATTTCCTTCCAACATTATTTTTTGTGGTGGTGGGAATGAGCCCAGGGACATTCTACCTCTGGGCTACAATCCCAGCCTTATTTTATTTTGAAACAGGGTCTCACTAAGTTGTGGAGGGCCCCACTAAGTTGCTGAGGCTGTCCTTGAACTTGTGATCCTTTTGTCTCATCTTCCCACACACTGGGATTATAAGCATGTGCCACTATGCCTGGATCCTTCTGACATTTATAAAGGGGCATATGCTTCCCCATGTCCTATGAGAACGCACAATTGAAAGTTCTATTTCTTGTGGCCATTTGGTGCAAGTACTTGGAAAGCCTACTTACCTCTCCTTGTTGCTAGAGCCAAACCACCCCTAACCCTTCTACCTGTTCATAGTGCCTCTTCTGGGTAGGTTAGTGCCAGAAGGGGTGTCTAAGGGGCCACAGACAGGCCTGAGTGGTCAGGCTTCAACTGTACACACAGACTAATACATTAGAATAAATCAGTTGGTGTTCTGGGAAGGAGAGGGGAGAAAGCATTTGGAGCACCAATCACCAGGACCCTGATCACCATGTGGTAGTGGTTTGTGAACAGTTCCTGGTGTGGCACTCTCAGTAGTAGGCTGGCCAGGTCAGAGATACCACTACCCCAGTTGGCAGCCTAAGAGTAACCAACCCACCACTTTCCAACATCCTGTCTTCCTTCTTTTCCTTTTCTTCCTTCTTTCTTCCCTCCTCCCTTCCCTTCCTCTCCTTGCGTGCTTCCTTTCTACTCCCCTTTTCCTACCTTTTTCATTTCTCCTGCTGCATATGTCCTTCCTTCACTTATCCTAGGTTTCTTCCTTTTCCCTTCCTTCCTTTGTTTCATTCTATCTTTCATTTTAATATCTGACACAGTGCCCAGCCCTAAGACTACCTCATACATTATCGAATTCTTGCAGACCAAGGCTAGAGTTCGTACCCTTCTATTTATTAGCTATTTCACCTTGCAAAATCACTCAGTCACTCTAAAACGCAGTTTTCTTAACTGTAGAAAGAATTCAGTTATACTTATTTCATTCATAATGTTCTATTAATTAACAAGATAATGCAGATAAATCCATTATCACAAGTAAAAATAGAGTAATATCCCATCTTGCCTTCAGGACCTGGTTCCTGCCCTCAGGCAATTGGAGCATCCAAAGACTGTGGCTCTCAGGATAAAATGAGTCAAGGCCTGGGTTCACAGTTCACTCATCCCCAGCCCCTACTCCAAGTGCTCTGAAGAAAAGGATCTCTATCTGCCAAACTTCTGTCTGACTGGACATGGTAGGTAGCCCAGGGCACAGATAGGCTGAAGTGGCAGTGAGATGATAAGTTTACTCATAGCTCACCATTTCCTTTTTTATTTCTCAAGAGCAGCAATCAAATAAAAAAGCTTTTGTAGATGTTTTCTTGAAAGCTACTTCATCTAAAAAAAAAAGCACACATACATTTAGTAAACAAATATGAACTAGAAACCAAACACTGAAAAGAGCTCAGGGACTGCAAAGCGGAGTAGAGAATCATCCCTGCTCACAAGGCTTTTAAAACTAATCAGAAGATAAATTCACAGGTAACTAACAAGCAGGGTGGTATTAGTAAGTGCTAAAACGAAAGTTTAGAAGGATTTTCTTTTGTTTTCAGAGCTGGGGCTCGGAAAAGAGCTTCATGCTTGCCAGACAAGAGATCTATCAGGAACTGTATCCCTAGCCCTGAAGGGATTTCCAGAGATAATTGATATGTCTAGGACCGAAATCAGGACACAGTCACAGTCACTCACCATGTAGCCCCAGGACCTCCCCTAGGTTTTCATGCTGTGTCCTCATCCACAAAGCACGGATAAAGAATCCTGTTACAGAAAGTGACTCAGAGCAGCCAACACAAATGTTACCATTAAAGGCTACATAAATAAAGGACAGTCATCACAACATCCCTAGGGTTATCAACATCATAAAAGAAGAGAGTATGGCCAAGATAGTCCTGGGTGTCACTGAGTGAAAGTCCAACACAAGTGAAAGGGACAGGTAGCACAGAGAACATGGTGAAGAAGGAGGATGCCAGCGGGGGTGGGGATGTACAGGGCATTGGGGGAAGCTGGGATATGGGTCTGGAAAGCAGGGTGTGGACAGCCAGCAGGAGACTTGAGAGCCCAGCTGAGTTGCCCAGACTTTATTCTGCAGGAGGACCTTGTTGCAGTGATTTGAGCAGGCCTCAAAGTGACTGAATTCCACAGACATAATTCATCCTCCCTGAGATCCTAGTGGAGGAATCATTGGCCAAAGTATTTTCACCTGTAAAATAAAAACAATATTACAAGTGATTCTTCGGGCTCCTTTTATCTCTCAATTTAGCACCCTACAGCTGCCTTTGGAGGAAACTTACAGGCTCATTCTTGTCCTCCCAGATGGGAGTGCAAGTGCTGGGTCTTTTTAGGTACAATGAGTTATAAACATGTGAGAGGTAAGCTCTGAAGTGAGGAAGATTGTCCTGCTTCATCTCCCCATGCCCTTTCTGAACTTGGCTCACCCATTCGATCTATGAAGAGGGTCACCTGCAGGAGTCCAAGCCAGGGCCTCTATATGTTTTCCCACTTAGGGCCTTCTCTTTTGGATGGGAGGCAGGGTTGACCTATATACCTCATTCCCCCTATGCAGGAAGTTAAAAAAGAGCTAAGGAAGATAATGCTTATGTACTTACACACATAGCTAAAGGAACAAAACATTACTGGCACAGTTAAAGCTCAGCACCATCCTGGGTCATTCTCTATCCCCTTCCCAAGCTACCTGCCAACATTCCCAAGCATACATATGTAAAAGCTCATCAATTGTATTGCTTTTCATCCTTGTGAAATGATATTATGATGCATAGATTCTGTTATTTTCTTTTTGCATTCAACAATGTTTTTATGTTTATCTTTGTTGACAGACATTTAATTACTTTGCACTGTCCTAACATTTCCCACTAAAAGTTTATTGCCAAGATTAATTATTTAATGTTACTGAACATTAAGTTGAATTCTAATTCCTCGTTGGTAGGTGTATAAAAGGGTTCAAATAACTTAGAAAGCAATCCAGCAATATCTAATCAAGATGAAACTAGGTTAAGACACATGACTCACCGCTTCTACTCCAAAGTATATACTTGAAAGAAATCTTACATATAAATTAGCCTTTACATAAAACTACCTTTTCATTCACTCTTCTGTTTAATCCACTTACTAATACTTTTTATTTGCACTTTACAGATGAGACATTTGGGGCCAAAGGAGACCGAACAGATTTCCCAGCCTATGGGGACATCTCCAGTCCTCTGATGTCTCCAATATGTACATGGCCACCACTCATCAAAGAGGCAGCCTGTGGGTGCTCCTTGTCCACCACCACCACCCTTGCTCCTTGCGAGGGCAAGGAGCATCTCAGTGGCATAGGAGAATATCCAGCCTCAGCTGTCCCTGATGTTATCACCTGACTTTTCTGCAGACCCCAAACAGTGGGAAAAAAGACCATCTCTACCTAGGTGTTCTGATGTGTCAAGGCAAAGCATGCAGACACATTTCAGAAATGCGTAAGTAGAATGTGCTGTCTTCCTCTGCCATTCAGATGTCTGGTGCTCATCATCCACAGTTGAGCTGTTGTTTGTCCCCCTCAGAAACTTAGCTGGCTTGCCCAGAAAGCCTGTCCTCTGCTTCTGGGGAGATGGGATCACCTCCCCACAGTTGGACTGTCTGAATTCCAGGGATGAAGCCTTGGGGATGAATTTGTCTATGTGTGATGTAGGTGTCCAGAATAGTTATAATTATTCAATTGTATGTGCTAGTGAACAGGTGTGATAAAACTACACACACACAATTAGCTGCTTTGCCTCAGGTCCAGGACTATGCCAGTAAACTGGGAAGAAAAGAGGCTTGTGCCCCAGGGGACTCACAACCACATAGTACAGAACAAGGAATTCTACTTCCTGCAGAAATAGCCTCTGGCCCAGGTGAACTGACCGCTGTCTGTTATGGCTGTAAATAGGTGACAGGGATCAGACAGCTCTGTATTCATAGGGCAGGGACAGGCAGTGCTGGCCAGTCTGGCTGGAGCATTTTCTTCTTTGTCTTACCTTATCAGCTCTTTTATTGCATGACTTCCTTGGGCACATCCAATGAGGAACTTAGAAACAACAGACATGAAAGAATGAGCATGTCATGGAATGGAGTGCGGAGAGAACAGTCCTATGCTGGCTCCCAGAGCTGGGCCTGAGCTGACTGTCCCTGAATGACTTCACTCATGTTGGGGCCTCCCTACTGCTCTTCTGGTGCTTCTGTTTCGGTGACAGTAGCTGCTCACACGATGGGCCCATAAACCAATTCATCCGCCCACACACTGACTCTACCCAGGCCCAATGTTGGGGAAGTTCTAAATATACTCTTTTCCCTCTGAAGGCTCAATAATTTTAGTCTATGAAATTAACTGATAATAGACAACTAACAAGAAAAAGAACATACACATTTTTTTTTTTTTGGTAGGGCACTCGTTTAATGAGATTTTCCTTCTACTCCCTCAACATCTCATGCCCACCCCAAACAAGTCATTAAATAATAATCTATGCATTCATTCCATTAGAGAATTAGGTAAACCTCATATATAAGACCAAGGCCAAAATAATTTTGCAGAATTAGATTGTGTTCAAGAAACCAGCCACAGCCGGGCTTGGCGGCGCACGCTTGTAATCCCAGCATTTGGGAGGCTGAGACTGGAGGATCCGGGTTCGCAGCCAGCCTCAGCTACTTAGTAAGGTACTCCACGTCTTAGTGAGACCCTGTTTCAAAATAAAGCATAAAAAATAGGGCTGGGCATGTAGCTCAGAAGTAAAATGCCCCTGGGTTCAATCCCCAGTACCGCAAAGAAAAAAAAAAAAGAAAAGAAAAGAAAAAAAAGAAACCAGCCACAATTTTACTGGATTAGACTTCAACACGGGTATGACTGTGTTCCTCTAAATAACCTTCATGAGGAAGATTACATTTCTTTAATTGTGGAGATGATAAGTACTTTCTTCTTGTAGTTGCCGAGGAAGGCATTTTCTCTTTTGATGGGCCAACACTATTTCTTTTTTGCTGCTCTTTTTCCTTCACCTTTCTTTGGTTTCCACTTTTCCACTAAGCTTCTTTAGATGCCTTTGCTCATCCTTAAAAGCCTGATGCTCATCTCTGTAGAGGTCATGCAGGCAGAGAATGCCCATGAGTGTGAAATACATGGAAATACATGTTGATATTTGGATACCAGTCGAAAGTCTCCTTCCTCTTGGCCAATGGCTGTTCACTGAACAGTTTCATGAATTTGGAATCATGAATTTGGATCTGCCAACCTCACCAAAGAGCCAGGTGCTCAGACGAGTCATGTGCAAGGCATATTCTGAAAGTGAAGACATTTCTTGAGCAGCAAGGAGAAAGATTCCCTGTTCCTGACCTGCCTTTCGCATGCACTTCTGTCTGAACATACACATTTTATTACGTGCATAAGGCATGGGAGTATTATACTCAAAGAGGGGCAAGATGACTGAATCTTATATACAGTTAAGAAGGATTTGAGCCTTGGCTTCTTAGGGGAAAGGAGGCAGGGCAGGCTGTAGGAGGCTGAGAGGATGATGTTACAGCTAGCAAGGGCAATTTTGTCATGCAGATGGAGTCCCCCAGGTATAAACCACCAGTTTGTAATCTGCTTCAGTTGTCAGACTCCTAATCTCTTCTTCCTGGGGAAAGTTCCCTCCTAGGCAGAAATAGAGGCAGACATCAGCTATATCAGATAGAAATGTCATTCCCCTGCTTACTTTACTAATGAGATAGATGTAAATTTATTTTTATAAAAGGATAGCTTTTTAGAGGCATTCCTGTGTCTGCAGAGGTCTGTAGTTTCTATTTGACCAACTCAAATACATGAAAAAGTTTGAGTGGGACATGTTACCTTCCTATACCAGCCTTTGCTTCCCTTCATTTGGGCCCATCAGGAATAACGCAGGGATGTGGGGCACAGACTAGGAGCTCAAGGGAAAGTACAGAATCTCATTTCACTGCCACCACGGAATACACACATCCCCTGGAGCCACTGTGGCCCAGAGCTTTAACAGAGGTAGTTATTGGCACCCCAGGTTGCAAATGGAAACCTGAAAGGCCCCAGACTGAGCCAGTAAGTGACAGAGCCATGTTTGATCTCAGATTACAGGCTCCAGACTCTGTCTTCAACCAGCCTATATCCTTTCTCAGACAAACCCCACTGCCCACTCTCCTAAAATGCACAGGACCTGAGATGCCCTCTTGATGACTCTGAATTCTCCACTCTGATATTCCCCTCAGTAGCATGCTTACATTGCTCCAGGACCTTTATCAGGTGCAACCTCTTCCATGAGTGACCCCTGATGTCCCTGGGTATGCTGGCTCCTTGTTGTCAATCTCTTATAGTACCTAAACACTTTAGGGTCCTAAACTTACTCTTCTTCCTGCCATGGCTATTAGTGAGGTACATGGGTAAGCTAGGATTCTGACACCTCTTGAGCCAGGGGTGTCATCTGCTCACCTGGCTGATAGAACAGATTCCCCATTCTCTGTGCCTCTTATGCACATCCACCTGAGGCCAGGCCCTCTGTGGTTGAGGACCACCTTTGATCAGAGGGATGTGAGGAGTTATGTTGGATCTTCTTTCATCTCTTACTAGATTGCAAGCCTCTTGAGGACAGTAGAAGTATCTAAGCAATCTATCTCTTGAAGAGTTCTCAGCACGGGGCTCTTATTATGTCCTAAGGATTGTGTTTGTCAATAGAAAATGAGGAATATTCACCATCTTCCATCTTCACCCCCAACTGGATGCATTATATTGGGGAAGACACAAGGTTGCTTTAGGCCTCAGTGATTCTAGTTTCTTACCTTTCAATAAATAGATGCTGAGCTTCTGTTGCATACTAGATGTCAGATGCAGAAGATAATGTATAATGCAATTCACAGAAGTATGATGAGAAGCCAGAGCTTTGGAATGGGAGTACTATACTGCTTTGGCCAGCAGAGGGTGCTCAAAGTACAAAGGAAGGATGTAGATGTGCCAGGTGGCCAATATTCCTGGCCATTGTTGCATAGATTACAGTAGTTGGTTCTATTAAATCCAGGCATTCTATTGCCTGGTGATCTGTTCACTCTCCTTATTTCCTCACTCCACAAATAGCAGCCAAATAATTAAAATGACACAAATCATTGGACTCTGGCCTAATATGAAAACCCTGGGTAGAAGAGTCAGAGAAGGAGATACTGTGATAGAAACAGAGTCAGAAAGAGGGTTGAAGGTGTTATGCTGCTGGTTTTGAAGATAGAGGGAGCTCCTGGGGGACAGGGAGGGGTGGGAGGGTGCCGGGCACACAATAGACAAAGGTTTTTTCTAGAAGCTGGAAAAGGCAAGGAAAGCCCTGCAGAACCATCCTGGATTTTAGAAACCCATTTCATGTTTTTGACCTCCAGAGTTTGTGTGTTGCTTTAAGCCACTAAATTTGTGGTAATGTGTTGCAGCAGCCATTGGGAACTAATAGAGAAAGATGTTCAATTTTGAATGAATTTATTTTTGAATAATGCAGTGAAAAGAGCAGATATCCAGAGCCTGTTGAGTTGATTTTCACTGTTTTCATATGTGTGAAATTGTCCAGGCATAGATAAAAATTTTCTCTCATTTCCTTGCCAACAGAAATAGCACAACATGCACATTAAAAACTACAATGATTTGATATAAGCTGTCGAGTCCACTCCCTGTTTTATTTTTCCCCATTTGGAGCAGCAGGACCTGGGAGAGGGGAAAGAAGGGAGAGAGGGTTCTACCATTGTTCCACTCTGGCTGCAGCACCTACTTGGAGCTCATTCAGCCATGGCCCTCCAGTTCTAAAGACCCTTTTGGAGTGTGTGCTAGTCCTGATCTCCTCTCCACAGGAGAGAGGAAATCCAACTGGTCCATCTCCTGTGGCTTATTTTGTGAGAAATCAGTTAATGTGGACTGGATGGTGAGGGAGAAGAGAGAGAAGGTGGAGAGAGGAGAAAATGCCAGGCCACAGGAGAAGCTGGAAGAGATGGCTGAGGGAATGAGGACACCATCCTCCTCTTCCTCATCATCTTCCCGAGAAAGCTGCAAGCAGAAAAGCAAGGAGGGAAGACAAGGGGGAGCAGAGAAGTGAGAATGAGAAAGAGAAGCAGAGTATGTGAGAAAGCAATAAAAAAGAAGGGAAGAGGTGGATGAGACAATGATTTAAACTGGCAGCAGTCCAGCCCTGCTGCTCATGAAGGATGGACAACCCTCCACATCTCAGATCTGGGCCTGGCGTCATGTGTTTTGGTAGCTGTTGTGAGAGGAGAATCCTAAACAACTTTGTTTCTGGCCCTGGATTCCTACTCTTCAAATGACAGTTCCTGGGGTTGTGCCAGGCCTGATGCCATGGGTTCTGTAGGCCTATCTATGGCCAAATAGGTCTTTGCTCTGCCCCAACCTGAATCCAGTGTGGGTTCACGAATTTGCAGCCCACCTCAGTCAGTGGACAGAGAGGCTTTGTCCTCAGGGTTGCCTGCCAAGGGTGTTTGTGAAGGCAGAAGGCAGCCCTTGCTTGAGACTTACTTAGCCAATGGACCTTGTTTGATTAGCTTCCAGAGGTCTCTGCTTGTGACCTTTACAGTCAGAAAGAGAGAATCAAGGATCTGAAGTGCTTTTCCAAAGGACCAGAGCAGTCTGCTGAAACATTGCCCACATTTTTCTCCTCCTATCTTCTCTTGCCACTTTAGTCCGATATCAGTGCTGGGAGTAGATCTGAACATGGAAATAGGAAGGAGCCCTGGGGCTCTGGTGTTACCTTGGGGAGAAAGTCTCTCTGGCAACTTAGTTTTCCTAGAAGTGATTTCTTCCTGATGAAGATCTAGAGGGTGAATAAGTTGTTCCTCATAGCGCACTGAGAGAGGAAAAAGCCAAGATATGGACACAAAAGTCCAGAAAGACTGGTGACTGGTGGGTCATTTGACTTTTCACTGGGTCATGCAGTCGTGGAGTCAGGACAAGGCTGGAGTGGGGTCCTCAGGCAGAACTTTAGCAATCCCCATGAGCTTGTGTTACAGGGGCTTGGGAAGTGTGCTGAGGGATTAATCCTCCTAGCAAGTACAGGTCCTTTCAGACAGGAGCAGCTCACTCCTTCAATAACTATTCCAAACAAATATTACTTTCTGTGTGTGCCCTCATGTGACATGAGAGATTGTTCACACATAGGTACAGCAGATGACTGAACAGGAGCAAGTGGCCTCACAGCAGAGTGATGACTTATAGTTAGACCACTAAAGGACTATGAGGCAGGGCAAACTGACCAATAGCATAAAGAGAAGCTGGCAGCAAAACAGAATCCTTTTACTTTCCTGACTAGAGGTACAGGTTTTGTTCAAAGTGAAGCATGGCAGGAAGCAGAGCTGAAAGGGAGAGTAGTAAAGATGGTGGAAGTGGAACAGGACTGGGCCAGTGTATTGGGAATCCTGAGTCACCAATCGCCATGCAGCAGGCTGGGCTGGGGTTGCTGATAGGGCAGGATGTGAATTTTTAATCTTACTTAAATTTGATTGGTATTTAAATTTAAATAGCCACCCATGGATAATGGCTGCCATATGGGACAGCAGAGTCTGGGACAATAACCCCGAAATGTTGAGCACATTGTGATTGTTCACTTTACTGCCCAGTTAACTATTTGGTAAATACAATATACTCATCCAAATGACTATTGAGTTTGCTGAGTAAATATCTAGGCTTCTAGTGTCCCAGGTGAAAGAACACAGCCAGATGTTAAAGCTAGGAAACAGAAGAAAAGAACTATGACTCTTGACTGAGTCTTCCAGGCTTTTTACCCCAGACACCAGGATTCACAAGATCCAGGACGGAATTGGCCAGGCATGATCCAACCCTCCTTCACCACAGCTTGGGACTCGGCCTCATTAGGCCTCACTGTGGGGGTGTTCACCCTGAAGAAGGTGGTTTGGCTGCTGCAGTGATGCAGCAGGAGAATTTGGATGCTGACCTCCTGCATGTCCAGCCTGGGTTCTCCCAGGACCTGCTGAGGAACCTCCACATTGGGTAGAACGGATGAGTGGGCCCTGGCTAGGCCTTTCGTGCTCAGGGACAAGTGAGAGATGCTGGGATATGAAAACAACAGCCACCACCACCACCACCACCACCACCACCCAATTTGAGATATTTCTAATTCTAGTCATGCCTTAGAAACATAAAAAGCATTTGGACATTCCCATTCATTAAGCTGTTCAGGAGGCACCAGCACTGAGAGGGGTCTTTGAGTTCTTGATTCCTCAGTGCTGTCCTCCTGCCTTAGATGTCCTCATTACTTCCATATTTCCCTCGTTACAAATTTCCCTAAATGTCCCACTCCTTACATAAATGTAGCTACACATTTCTGATCTGTCTTGGTTGGAACTCATGGCATGTGTCTACCTCCTCCAAGAATGCTTCATTCTTATGGAGAATCTGGGTTGTACTTCAATCTGCATCCAAGTGCCTGGGAACTGGTAGCTCTGATGTCTGAGGGGCAGGAGAAGACAGATGTCTCAGTTCAAACAGAGAGATAAATTTACCCTTACTCCTCCTTTTTGTTCTATCCAGGCCCTTAATGGATTGGATGATGCCCACCCACATTGGTAAGGGCAGATGTTCTTGACTCAGTCTACTGATTCAAATGAAAATCACATCCAGAAACACGCTCACAGACTCATGCAGAAACAATATGTTACCAGCTATCTGGGTACCCTTTAACCCAGTCAAGTTGACACCTAAAATTAACCATGATAATCACCAGTCCTAGTGACACCTAGACTATGGGCTTGCTCCAGGACTTTATCAGGGACCATGCCCAGAATCCTGACTTGTAGAAACTGGGGTAATGAACAAGTGAGGGTTTACCTTAGATAAGCAAAGAAAGTGACTTAATTGAAGGTGATGGTGGGGGGAGACACCCTAATGCACATGATGTACTTTCAGAAACATATCAAAGTCAATCACTAAACTGAACTTGAGAAGGAGGGAGGGCCAGGGAATGGGGCGGGAATTGGGAATTGGGGAAGGGTTAAATGAGAAATGTGTGCATGTATGCCTTTACCAGCTTGTACTTAACAAAGATGTATGATTACAATGCACCAATAAAAAATGAAAAAAAATAAACAAATGAGGTTTTAAATTTCTAAGCTTGTTGATTTGTTAGACAGTAATAGATAACTAATTCAGCCTGCCTTCTCTCCCAGTCTGGCACTCAACTCACTCTGGGCAAGTTTGAATAAAATTTCTCTACATTTATTTTCCATTAAGGGGAGACTGAAAAGTTGTTCAAAAGATGCCAACTTCTTAGAAGGGGAAAACAGTGTGAATCTCCCCTTACCATATCAACAGTCTACTTTAAGCTTCACAAAGAAGAAATGAAATGACCCTGACAGGATTGCACTGAATATTTAAGTACAGTGACCTTCAGATATAGCTACAGTTGGTTCAACATAAGTAATTCCTGTGACGAATCCAAGCTTTGACCAAGGTTTTTGTACAACACACAAATATGATTTTCTGTCTATAAATGTAAGTTTTGTTCGAGATCTGTTTCTAGAGCCTCAATATCTTTAAGAACCAAAGTCTAGGCAGAGTCTTTACTCTCATTCAATCTTGACTTATGGCCAGACTCTGAGACTTTGAGTGCTCTGACTTTCCCACTTGCCCCTCATCTTGAAGCTTCTGGTTTTGATGCAGGTCAGAGTTTCCAATCATTCTTTCTATTTTGTCATTGTAAAATTTGAAGAGAAGAAAGTACATCTTCCATAAGTTTAGGGAAAACGTATTCCTGGATATGAATTTATTGACTACTTGGGTAAAGGTGTAAAATCCTGAGATCCAAGGGCATCTAAGTTCCTACATATACTTTGTGCAGTATTCCTATATCCCACCCCCAGGCCTTTCAGGATCACACAATGAAAATATCTGTCCCCCTACAACCACCCCTTGTTCGCTAAAGCTGGCCACCTGATGGGGCTTGTTTTTCCTGTTATTGTTTTTGAGCTCACAGTCTCCAAGAAGGAAAGAAAAAAAATCACTCCCCATGGCTCACACATGGTAGAAATGAGTAACACTTCAAAAATAAGTTCTTTCATGTGTTGCTCCACAGTGTGAGCTGGTCTTGCTCTCATCTGGCCTGAGCCATTGGACACTGTACATCCTGGAATTCTGAGGTTATGTCCAGCCTGCTCTGGAGACTGTCTCCACACCTATTATGCCATAGGTGCTGGTTTGCTGTAGATATTTCTAGGTTATGTCTGATGTCTCAGAATAATTATTAAATATGCAAACTTTTACTTCTAATTTGCATGGATGGGGCAAAAAATATAGTGTTGCTCTTCATGAGCATCAATGAAAATTTCTTACCTGACTTTTGTCTGTGAGATTTTGCAATTTATTAATTTCCTCCTAAGCAAAATTGGTATTAATTTAATCCTTGTGTTTCCTTTCTCCCTCAAACACAGGTGAGCTCTGGCCCTGTTCACAGTAGTGCTCCTGGGGACCAGACTTGTCAACATTCTGCAGAGCAAAAGTTTGTTTCTTTCCCCACGATCAGAATGAACCAACCTTATCTTCAGAGCCATGAATGCTGACTTCCTAACTTCCTGCTTTGCTGAGCTCTTGTTTCTAGGGAGCTAGCCTCTATGCCCTGACTTAGGAAAACCTTCACATTTTGGCTTATTTCAAACTTTACAGTTCCAGGTGTCAAAGAGTCGAAAGATCTTTGCCAGTTCATCTTTCTGAGACTTGGGAGGCTGAGACAGGAGGATCACAGGTTTGAAGCCAGTCTCAGCAACTTAGTGAGGCCCTCAACAACCTAGTGAGACTCTGTTTCAAAAATAAAAAATAAAATAGGGCTGGGGGTGTAACTCAGGTAGAATGCCTCTGCGTTCAATCCCCTACATCTCCCAAAATAAAGTTAATATGCTAACTTCATGGGGTTTCTGCGAAGCTAAATAGGGATTTAATATGACAAAACATCATGAAAAGATAAAAATAATGATTTTTGTTGTCTCCTAGTCCTCCTTCTAACTGGAAGCCAATGATTGACCCTCCAATAAACCTTGTCATCTTGTCACCCATGCTTTAGCCTAATTGCCCTTTCTTCTCACTAGAGGAGTTCTTGGGTTTATTTTTCCAGCTGGCAATTTGTGTGTGTGTGTGTGTGTGTGTGTGTGTGTGTGTGTGTTAGTTATTAGTTCTGCAGCGATTAATAAGCAGCTGCTATGTGCAAACTTCTCACTGTTGAGTTCTCTCTCATTTTATGTAGTTCTCCTGGCACTTGTAATGTGCATTTTAAAGAGCACTCACAAATATCAGACACTGGCTATGGAAAGATGCCAAAGTTAGTAGGTCTCATGAAATAAAACCAACGAGTGATACTTCAACCAGCTCAGCTCAGTCTGGTTTCCAATGTCTACATTCGGTCTTCTCATCTTGGAGAGGCCACTTGGTTTCCATTTACAGAAAGTATTAGCCTTCTTACCAGAGGTCCTGACAAGAGTACTTCAACATCTAGCACCGCATACTTAAAGACTTGATATAAAGGAAACCTTACTACTTGTCTTTACCTAGGGCCTTGAGTCTGGTAATGTGATTTCTGAAACCCAGTCCCCATCCTGTGCTCTGGCTTGTGTGACCAGCTACACACCTGCCTGGATCCTGTGTGAGTGAATGCCTAAATGCTCCAAAGCTCTCTGGAGTCCAAAGCACTGCCTTATGATCACCAGCCCTTCTGAGAACTAGATGGTGATTGAGGCCCTGCTCCATGAGAAGAGATTTCCAGGGAGTCCAATTGCGTAGACTTCCAAATTCTATCCACTCTGTATGTTCACTACTTGACCCTGGGCCCCACCTTGCTTACTTCTTACCTGGTCCACTGTTACTAGGTACTTAGACATCCATCTTGGCTAGCCAGATGGAGTTCTCCATCTGTATCCACAGCCAGATCGATTACTTTTGATTGTGGACCCAAGTGGGATAGTCTAGGTATAATATCTCACCTGGTCATCTCCTGATCAGTTCTAATGAATCACAAGATGAGAAATAACAAATAGAGCCAGGCATGGTGGCACACACTTGTAATTCCAGTACTTGGGAAGCTGAGACAGGAGGATTGCAGGTTTGTGGCCAGGCTCAGCAACTTAGTGAGGCCCTCCACAACTTAGTGAGATCCTGTTTCAGAATTAAAAACAAAATAGGCTAGGGGTGTAATTCAGAGACAGAATGCCCCTGAGTTCAATTTCCAGTGCCACGCATACACAAAAAAAAGAAAGAAAGGAAGGAAGAAAAGAAATAACAAATGGGCAAATGGGAAAGCCAGAGTCTACTTTCCTCACTTGGTGTTCAACAGATTCCCAGGTGTGTTATTTAACTTTCCATTGCTGTGGTGAATACCTGAGATAGACTTATTTGTGAGCAAAGGTTTATTTTGACTCACAGTTTCAGTCCATGATCACTTGGCCCTGATGCTTTTGGGTCTGTGGAGCAGCAGAACACTATGGTAGAAGTGCATGGTAAAGGACATCTACTTACGTCACGGTGGATGAGGAGAAAAAAGAGAAAGTAAGTCCTAGGAAGTTCCTGTATCTCTTTTAAGGGCACACTCCAGTGACATAACTACCTCCCACTAGGCCCTGCCTCCTAAATGTTCCAGCACCTTCTTACAGTGCCACAGGCTGAAGACCAAGACTTTAGCATATAGGCCACCGAAGGGCATTTAAGATGCAAGCCATAACGTCAGGTTTCTGTCCACTCACTCATGACCCTAGGAGCTTTGTCTTGACCTTTGAAGCATGTTGCCCTTTCTTCAGTGAAGATCTGAGTTGAAGAGACTACAGAGAGGTTGGCAATGATATGGGTATGACTGCATGACCTCTGACACTCACCCTGCTTCACACCTTTACAGACACACACATAGTCTTAGAGAGGCTGTTAGGGTCACTGCTCCTCTGCACAGGAAAATCAGCCATGCTAAATGAATAAAAGATGACGTGCTTGGTTGAGTGACAGAGGACAATAGAGGAGCCATTGTTTGACAAAACTGAAATGACACCTCTGACAGAAGGCCCATGCAGTTGGCATCTTCCTCCCAAACACTGCAAATTATCCAGCAGGGAAAAAAAGCATTGGCAGAATTAATTAGTACCTGGAAAACAATTTCACACTAGAATAAACAGAAGGCACATGGAGTAATAAATGCATTGCAAAGTCCAGATCTTAAGCTGGGTCTTGCTAGTAAAAAACTAAAAAGTCAATTATTTTCAGCAATGATTGAAAATCATATTGTTTAGCAAAATAAGAAAAAGAGGTTGAGGGCAAAGAGCTGGCTGTCTGATGGACCACATCCTGATAAGATAAATATCTACTGTCAAGCTCCTGGCTTCTGACAGACAGATACCAGGCAACTTGATCACATCTCAGTGAGCTAGGAAAGAGGGAGGCATGTTATAACAGAAGGAAAGATACATCAGCTACTAGGGGATGGCAGCACAATGGATGAACTCCTTGAAGATGTGGAGGAAAAATAACCAAATTGTTTTTCCTATTGTCTCACTCAATAATCACCACAGAAGACTTCTGTAATCTCTGGTCACCAAAACATGTGGGGATTTCTCCCCACCAAGATTCTGCAGTGGATACCAGCAGAGTGGTCTCTCTAATTCAAATCAGTTTTCACAGTATCTACTTGGAGGTGTTGCCAGATTCTACAATTTAAAAGATTAGTCCCACAAGATCACCCCTAACTTTGATGACCACCTCAAGTCCCAAGTTGTGACCCATGCTGACCCACTGGCTATAAATTGGGGTTCTGGTAACTCCCTCCTCATGATACTGAAGAAGGGAACTTCTGAGTTGGCGCCAGTAGAAATGGAATCTGAGTCTAGAGAGCATGAATAAAAGGCAAAGCTTTAATCGGGGAAAAAGGAAATAGGAGAAGAGAAGGGGAAAATGCAGATTAAGTGGGAAATCAGTGCTGCCCCCAGAACAAGGGATGAACCAGCCTCTTATTGAGTGGCTGATGAAGGGGGAAGAGTCTGATATTTTTATGATAATTTATTTAAATATTTTGTCCCCTGTGAAGGAGATTCTTTAGTGTATTAGCATTGCCCTATACCTGGTAGTTATGATTAATTTGATTAAGAGTAGGATGGAAAGGGAAGGTACATTCCATAATTGTAAAAGTAAGGGAGCAGGGAAAGATGCTTAGCAAGTAAAGATCATGAATTGAAGCTGTGAGAATTTATCCACCATTGTGTTCTCTTTCTGTTCTGTGTCTCACTCAGACTCCATTGATTTGCTAGAGCCACACACAGAATTTGGGGAGTTTCAGAGAGAGATGCATAGAGCAGGGCATGTGGGAAGGACAAAGAACTTCTTTGCCTTCTCTTGGTGCCACCCTCTCAGTACTTCCAAGTGTTCGGCCACCCAGAAGCTCCCCAAACACTATACTTTGGGGGTTTTACGGAAACTTCATTACAGTGACATGACTGATTAAATGATTAGCCATTGGTGCTCAGTTTAATCTATAGCAGCTTTCCCACACTCAGAGTCCCAACTCTCTAACCCTGACTTGGTTATTCCTGAAATGAACCCTCTTCCTAAAGCTGCCTCCAGGCTGCCGGCCATCAGCCCATTACAGCAAACAGAAAGATACTCAGGACTTCAGGGAGTCCAAGGATTTTAGGAGTTGGATACCAAGAAATTGAGATGAAGACCAAATAAATATTTCTCAAATCACCAGCTCTAAAAGGACTGACACAAAGAAAGAGAAAACATAAAATATTAACATCAAGAATAAGAGAAAGTCCTATGTGGATTGCGTTGTCTTCTTTTAAAGTGTTAAGTTGTGTTATCGAGGCAGTTAAATCACAGATGTTTTTGGATCTTTCAGGTTTGGTTTATTTCCTTCTATACTATATTTCTATTTCTGTTCATAACTTACTACAAGGTAACACCTTCCTGTAGGATGTATTTCTTCTCTCTAAGGTGCAGCTTTTCTTGGTCCAATTGAAACAGCTGAAGTATTTGGTGAGCTCCTTTAATCTCACTGAGCTGGAATTCCAACATCTTTCAGCCCTAAAAGACCTAGTGTTTCTGTTTAGCTCTCAGCTGGTTGAGTCCCTCTCTGCTGCACCTTGTAGAGTTAAGTCTACACACACCCAGCCATCTCTAGGTTGAGGGCCAACAGCATGAGAAGAATCCATGCACACCTCTGCTCCCTTCCCACCTTGAGCTCATATATTCTGTCTCTGTCTGCAGGCTCTGATCTAGCTGTGTCTCCTGTTCTCAGTAGGTTGTTCTGTTACCTCTACCTTAATCCCCACAGATGCCACAAGGCAGAAAGCTACGGTGGCTGTGGGGCTTGTATGCATCTTTTCTCTTTGTCCACTGTTCTTTTCCACCTTCTGATCAATGCCAGAAAATAGCTTCTTCATTTTTTTTGCCATGTTTGGAAGTAAAGTGCTATGTGTACACAGACCATTGAAAGGTTGATAAGAACTCTTTGTAGCTACAAAGGAGGGGATATGTTAAGGGGCAAGGCAGGTGATTTCCATAGAGGACATGGCTGTAGAAACACGATCTCTGACATTTGCCTGGTCCAAGCCAGAACAGTTATCCTCTTTCTGTGTAGTGGGTGGCAGCACAGGGTCCTCTCTCAGAGGCCCACAGGGCAGGAACAAGAGCAGTGCACCTGCGACTCTGAGATGAGATATAAGGGAGGGATATAGATAGTTATGTAGATAAGAACAAGGTGGGGTGGGATAGGGCTCACTCCACTGGGAGTGATGAAAGAGCGTCCCAACTCATATGATGGAGAACCCCACCCATAAATTACCTCTTTCATGGCTAGGTCCTGCCTTCTTAAATCTAAAAGGAAACCAAGTGTAACTGGCCTAAGGGACTTTTCAATTTTGGAGCAAGAAGAACTATAAAAACCCACCATGTGAAAGATGGTAAATCTCTTCCACTCTTTGAATAGTCTCCTCCACAATTCTCTCTGGGGTGTACTATACTTTCTTTTTATTTTCTAACATGGCCTCCTCACTTAAACTGGTCAACTTGCTTTGGTAAATAAGTCTTTTATGCTCATCGTATCTGTGTCTTTTGACTGAAATCTTTCTTTCAGGAAGACAAGAACCAAGGAATCATTACCTGGTAACAAAGTCAGATGCACAGCCCTGTCTTGTGGCTCCTGGTCTCAAGGTAGAACCTGTACCCACTTCTCTCTATATGCCTTGACACTTCTACATAATCCGATTTGCAATCAGCCAAACCTAGAACTAACACTTATAATGTCTTACGGCATGGTGCTTCTTACAAACTCTGGAAGAACTAATCCATCTGCAAGCTCTCTGAGTAGAATAGCATTCTACAGATTGAAGAAACTGAGGCTTTTAGAAAGAGGATGGATTGTCCAGGGTCTCAGACCAAATGTGAGGCAGAGCCAGGCCCACACATCTAAGCAGCAATTTTCAGCAGCTGGAGTAGCTACTGAGGAATGTAACCCGAGTCCTTCTGTTGAGTCCTCTACCAGCTTGGCCTGTGGATTCTTACCTGTCCCTCAGTTCTCTCAACCAGATTCATCTATCTTTAAACTTAATTTTTTTTGGCTACTTGTCTGGCCTGGAATTTTATCCTTGGAGACAGACACATCTGCCTCTTCTCTCTGAGCTATAAACTAATGAGAGCAGGAGAGGCCATTTATCATTTTAATGGGATCCTCACATTCAGTTACTAGGGGTCTCTAATTTATTGGTGTTGTAGGATAAAATACTAAGGAAATCATTACCTCCTGCAACTGACTGGCTCTTTGAGGGCTTTTGATAGAAAGAACCTGAGATAAATCATGTGAGATTACTACCTTCCTTCCACCTGGCTCACATTCAGGTGGCTCCTTCTGCCTGGGCAGGTCCTGGCCTCACATCCCCTTCTCTGATGGCATCTGCTACTCTCCATCTCATCAGCACAGACCTCAGAGCTGTAAGAATTCTGACTTCGTTTTTTTTTTTTTTTTTGCGGTACTGGGGATTGAACTCAGGGGCATTCTACCTCCGAGCTACACTCCCAGCCTTATTTTTTATTCTTTATTTTGAAACAGAGTCTCACTAAGTTGCAGAGTGCCTCACTAGGTAGCTGAGGCTGGCCGCGAACCCGGATCCTCTGGTCTCAGCCTCCCAAATGCTGGGATTACAAGCGTGCGCCACCACGCCCGGCTTGAATTCTGACTTCTTGAAGTAAAGATGCTTTGAGGCCACAGTAGGCTTTGTAGGCCTCACTGTGCATACCTCATCTTCTCCCCAGCCCTGTAGATGACCTGAACTTTACCTGTACCCCAAATTCTGCAGCCAAAGAAAGAGAGGCTTCCTGTACCAGTTGATGCTATCTCCCTGCTAGGGTAGCCACTGCAAAGTTGCCTTCTAGTCAATCACTGAACAAAATGCAATGTCTTCTGATGCCCAGGGGACCAGGCATTGGGAGGTTGGCTGCTGTCTCAGTGATCCAGGCAAGGAAAGTGTCTCTGTGAGACTTGGAGGACTGTGCAAAGAAAGAAAGAAAGTGTGCTGGATGAAGACTGATTTTAGTTTTGCTGCAAACTGGACATCACTTTTCATCTCCCACTGCAGGTCACTGCACTCCTCTGAGCCTTGGCTTCTGCCTGAAGATCCCTGACTTCTCATCACTTACAAAGTCACCTGAGAGTTGCTCAGATTTTCCTCAATTGTCAGAACAAACAAGGTTACATTTATAGTCACCTTGACGTTCTCTGACTCCATAGCTCCTCTGTTGTTATATTTCTGTCCCTGGCAGTACTATTCCTATTGCTCCCAGGACCAGTCAATACTGATGTGTTGTCCTGGGGGCCACCATTCACCAGGGACCAATTGAACTGATGTGAGGATACAGCTAGACACTGCTACTGCAATGATTCGACTGCACAAGGGAATTTGGGGGCTCATCCTTTTTAATCTCTGCAATGTCCCTGCCTGCTGTCATTACCCACATTTTCATAGAAGAGGGACACTGAGACTTTCGAGTGAAATGCCTCCCCAAGGCCCCCAGACAGTGGGTGATGGAAACATTGCTGTATTGGGCAGTGTTGCCTCAGAACTTGAGCCCCACACTGCTGTATAGAAACTGTCACTTGTGTTTGGCTGCTTGCAGAGTCCACGGGGCCTGACCTCACCCCTGCACTCTTCATTGGTGGCCATTCATCTTTGTATCTTGTTTCTTGGGTCAGAAGTTGGCTTCCCCTTACCCTGAGATAGCCTTGAACATGTTTAGATGAAGCCCCCACTCCAGGCCCCCTTTCTTTTCTCTGTAGTTGGCTTTGACCATAGAGAGATTCCATGCAGAAATGTCACCTATAGCTCAACAGGACAATAGTCAACTTCATTAGCACCAAAGACTACCCTTAGGACCAAACTTTAATAAGGCTCCTTTAAGCTCTATTTTCAGCTAGGCTTGAATTTGGCCTGCTATCTCTCTTTTCCAAGTCTGATTTAACAAAGAATGCATACATGTCACTATCACTTTGAACTACATAATGATGTGAGATTACAATGGACCAATAAAAGTGTTAAAAAAAAGAATGATGCTAAGTGCTAATAATCCAGCTTAGAGATAATCCTACCTTTCATATCTAGGTCCTTGGCTCACCTTTAGGAAGACCCCTATATTAGTTTGTTTTCTGCCACTATAACGAATACCTGAGATAAATAAACTTATAAAGAGAAAAAGTTTATTAGGGATCATATTGGGGGTTTATGTGGGTGTCATACCCAGGGTCTCACGTATGCTCCACAAGTGTTCTACCACTGAGTTACATCCCCAGCTCTGACTCATAGTTTTGAAGGGTTCAGTCCATGATCAACTAGCCCTGTTGCTTTGTGCCTAAAACTAGGCAGCTCATCATGGGGTAAGACATGGTGGAGCAAAACCATATACTTCATGGTTGGGAAGCAAAAGGGAGAAAGAAGAAGAGTCCAGTGACCTACAATACCCTTCAAGGCATGCCCCCAGTGATCTAAAGATTTCCCACTAGGCTTCACTTTTAAGGATTCCACCACCTTCCAGTAGTGTCACTCTGGGGCCAAGCCTTTAACACATTGGCCTTTGAAGGACATTCAAGATTCCACGTATAGCAATTCTTGTTAGACCAGTTTAGCAAGAATTCCTCTTTCCATGATATTTAATCAAATTCTCTTAGTAATTTTTCATCCACTGACCCTTTGGTTGGTTCACTATAAATCATCTGCTATCTTTGCTATCTTCAGAATTGACCTCAGTTCTATACTGGGGTTACTTGCTCCTACTGAAGTAGCTAAAATAAAATTGGTCCTTCCTTTTTTGACAAGTGTCCAGTGCAAACTTTGCTTTTATATGGACCAATATCAAGATGGGAGATACAGTAACAGGAGTTCTCTGATTGCTTTTTTTTTCCAGACTGAAAATAAAACATTTTCTAGTCATTTATTAAGTCAAAATAAATATATAAAAGTGTATGGATACATGTACAACTTGGCATATTTTCATGAGTTGAATATATTTGCTCATCCATGTCAAGAAACAGAATGATTCTAGCAGCCTCTTTCTTATTGTTGAATTTTCTCAGAGCCCAGGAAATTCAGCTTCAATACCTCATACTAGAAGAAGGACCCTAAACAGGTCCTGGACTGGATTTAACAAATCCCAGCTATGGCCTTTCTACATGCAATTTGCCCTGGTCCTAGGGCAGGGTTGAGTCTCCTCTCCTATGTGAATAAGTTGTTAGGTCAGCACCACATGCAGTTACAAGAAATGAAGGACTACTGTCTTTACAAATTACTCCGTACTGTCTTGCAACATCGGCTTCATTAAACCTTAAACTCTTTTTGTTAATTGAAAATTTGGTCTTCCCAAGTAGTTTGCAAGATCTGTGAGGAAAATGAAAATCAATGGTGATTCTATTGATGGGGCTCCCATCCTGTGTCAGGCACTGATCTGGTGATAACACATACTACCCTGCCAGGCAAGTATGGGAAGAAGGTAATGGGAGTCTCTAGGTGCCAAGTGACTTTTCTTGTCATGCAACCAGAAAGGGTCTGAGGGAGGACTGGGCTTGGCCTCAGGAAAAAAGACTTTGAGGGTAGCATTCTGTCCTTGTGGGGACGCATAGTAGAGCCAGACTGCATGACTCAACCTGGGTCCAGAGCTCACTCAGACCTTTTCTGGTGTTAGCACCCTGGATTTTCTCAGGAATGCTGTACCTACCCTTCTTTCTAGAAATGAGTCAGGGGAGTTTCTAGGGTCTAAACATTTATGGCCCCCTTAAATTTATATGTAGAAATCTTCACCCTCAAGGTGACAGACTTAGGAGGAGGGGCCCTTGGTAGGTGACTAGGTCATGACAGCAGAGCCCACATGAATGGTATTAAGGCCCTTATAAAGAGTCCTGGAGAGCCCCTCACCTTCCACAATACAGATACTGCAGGAAGGCATCTTCTGTAACAGGAAGAGGGTCCTAATGAACTATGAGATCTGTAGGTGCCTTGATTTTGGACTTCCATCCTACAAAACTGTGAGCAATACATATCTGCTGGTGATAAGCCATTCAGCCTATGGTATTCCATTACATCAGCTGAATTAACAAACAAACAAACAAACAAACTAATACAGGGTGGATGACTCCTTCCACACTGGTTTGCTCTATTGCAAAAAGATTCCTGAATCTAGGGAAGCTCTCATACTCATGGATATTTTCCTCTTAGGAATGCACCAAGCCTGTTTGGTGGAAGCAGCAAAGATGTCCCTACTCATCTACCTTTCTGTAGCCTGTAGGTGAGAATCACCCTTGCTGCCCTCATAATAGTCCCTGGGAGCAGACCTGGCCTGCAGCCCCACCTCCAAGCATGGTGTGCCTTGCTGTGTTCCTCCCCTCCTGGCCCAGCCAAGGATCACCTGGACCCCACGTCCATGGAAGGCCACACTACATGGGCTGCTCTGAGGGCCAGGAAGCTGTGCTAGCTTCCCACCTGCTGCTGCCAGCCAGCACAACCTCGTCAATGTGGATTCTCTTAATTTAGAATTTGTGTTCTTTCAAATGTTAGCTTTATCTTTCCATTATGTGTTTTAAAAGGATTTTCTAAACAAATTAAGAACATAAATGAGATTTAGTAAGGATGTTTAAACTGTTAAAAAAGAAAGACCATATTAAGCTTGTTAGGCATTTGGCTTTGCATAAAACCCCTCAGTCTTAACTAGGTATTAATACATGTCCTCCAGAGACCTCTGCTAGATAATACTATATTTGTGGGCTTAAAATAAAATATATAGACCGAGTAAGTTGAAAATTAAATGATGGAAATTAAACTAAATGATGAAATTAAATTAGGAAATTAAATGATAAAATTTAAGATAAATATATGTAACAATCAGAAAAGCCAATGTCAGTACTTAAATGGAGTGATAAATTTAGCAGGGGGTTCTGGACATCCAGTTCCCAGAGGGAAAATCAGTTCTTCGTGTTCCTTAGTATTTTTTTTTTTTTTTTTTTGTGGTACTGGGGATTGAACTCAGGGGTCTTCTACCTTCGAGCTATACCCCCAGCCCTATTTTTTTATTCTTTATTTTGAAACCGGGTCTCACTAAGTTGCAGAGGGCCTCACTAAGTAGCTGAGGCTGGCCGCGAACCCGGATCCTCCGGTCTCAGCCTCTCAAATGCTGGGATTACAAGCGTGAGCCACCACGCCCGGCTTGTTTCTTAGTATTTGGTAGAAGGAAGAATAGTGTCTTCCAGAGAGGAAGTGTGCGTGTGTGTGTGTGTGTGTGTGTGTGTGTGTGTGTGTGTGTTTTATTGGGGATTGAACCAAGGTGTTCTATCTCTGAGCTATACCCTTGGCCTTTATTTATTTTTATTTTTTTATGGTACTAGGGATCAAACCCAGGGACATTCTATCTCCAAGGTACATTCCCAGCCTTTTTTTTTTTTTTTTTTTGGTACTGGGAATTGAACCCAGAGACATTCTACCTCCATGTTACACCCCCAGCCCAATTTTATTTCTTTATTTGGAAACAGGGCCTCACTAGGTTTCTGAGAGTCTTGCTACAATACCTAGACTGGCTTTGAACTCGTGATCTGTCTGTCTCAGCCTTTCAAGTGCTGGGATTACAAGCGTGCACTGCCACACCCATCTCTAAGCCCTTTTTAAAAAAAAAATTTGTTTTGTTTTGTTTTTCAAACAGGCTCTGTCTAGATTGCTGAGAGTCTCACTACATTGTTGAGGCTGTCTGTCCTCAAATCTGTTATCCTCCTGTTTCAGCCTCCCAAATATGGGATTATAGGTGTGGGCTGCCACAGGTGGCTGGCTCTTTTTATTTTGAAACAGGGTGTTTCTAGGTTACTGAATCCTGAACCTGAAATCCCCCAGCACCAGCCTCCCAAGTACTGAGATTACAGGCCTGCACTACCATACGAGGCAAGAGAGGAAATGTCTTCAGTGCTAAATATAAAAGGGAATTGTCATGCCAGATTTTATGTATGCTATTAGAATTTTGAAAAAATGCACTTGTTTTCAAAACTTTCATCGGTTTCTCCATTCACTGATTCAAATAGCTCTTCCTACAATTATCCAAGTTAGTGCTTTCTTTTTAGAATGTGCTTGATTTATTGTTTTACTTTTTTGGCAGATGTTCTTTTTTTTTTTTTTTTAAGATGTTTCTGTGATTGTGCCCAATACTCCAAGCACTCACACACTCACATATATCCTCACACACTCACTCAGTTGTAGGCTGGTATATCCAGGATAGATGATGGTGATTTGGACCAGAGTGTGACAGCAGAGGGGTCCAGAAGTGGGTGACTCAAAATGATCCAGGAAGTCAAGTTGACTGGCTTTAGGGATGGATTCTGTGTGGGGTGGGGGGGTTGGAAAGAGTAAGTGCTGGTGAAAATTCCAGGTTTCAGGTTCATGTGGGTGGAGAAGCCATTGCGAAACATCACCCTAGAGGGGGAAGGATCGGACACTAGGAGATGGCCTGGGAATAAAAGCGCCCCTCCACTCTTACCCTCCCCCCCAAATAAAGATACTAAGAGGAAAGAAGCATGAAAATGGAAAGTAGATTTCAATCTACTGAAGAAGCAAAATTCTCTGCTTCTCCTCACAGCAAAGATCCGTAACCATTCCATGCAGGTGACCCATGAGAGCCAAGGTCCTGGGCACTTTGAGTCACACAGAGTATATTTTAGTGGCTCATCTGCCATGAAAGCATCATAGCTG
Organism: Graphiurus murinus; assembly: GCA_004027655.1. Taxonomy (NCBI): domain Eukaryota; kingdom Metazoa; phylum Chordata; class Mammalia; order Rodentia; family Gliridae; genus Graphiurus; species Graphiurus murinus. The sequence goes on from PVLC010006680.1 coordinate 56,735, forward strand.
TGGTCCATGTTTCCTGGAAAGCAGACTCTATTGTCTAGAGCTCATGTGCTTGAGGAGGGAGTGAAGACTCAAGGACAAATGAAGTCAGGCAGGGTGAGTTCAGATGAGGTGGGCTAGCAGTGCTGCTGCATGCCACTGACTGTTCTGCTCTGAGTGCACACCTGCCAAAGCCATAGGAACTGCATCTCAGGATCTTTTACCAATAAAGAGGGAATATTTATGTATGTCACCATCTCTGGTTAGTCAGAGGTTTGCCCCATTGGGCTCTACTTTCTCCCAATAGGCTGGTTGTGAGTCCAGGTGCTACCAGGAGGTGATACCCTTGAGATGTTGGTTGAAGTCTTTGTAGAAGTCTGGGCCTACAATTAGTGGCCAAAGGCCCTGGATGGAGGTAAAACCAAAAGGTTTGAATGGCTCCTAGGAAATGTCTGATTTTTGTGCTATGCTATGGAGGAGACTGAGCCTGGATCAAGCTCAGTACACAGAGTCCCTGGCAACTGATCAGAGCCCTGTCAGGCCCAGGGCTATTGTAGGCATGGTGACCCTCTGTCTTACTGCTCAGTGACAACAGGGAAGGAGGGCTGCATGCCCTTTGCACTGCACACAGAAGAGATGAACCAGGGCCTGGAGACTCCAAGAGGGCAGCAGTCCAATTGCTCAAATTTGGCTTTGAGAAGAGCAGCATGGCTTCTTCCCAGAAGATGGGTCTGCCTTCCAGTGTTTTCTGAATTTGAATATTAAAAGAAGCACAGGGCCCTTTGAAGGTGGGAGGAGATAGTCCATGAAGAGAATTAAGAATTTTCCCTGGATGAGTCCAAGTCCACAGCTGATTAACTGTGAACTGGAGGTGGCTCAGGCTCTGGGAGCAGATTCAGGGCTTGCTGTTTTCCATCTGCTACTGAAGAATCAGAGCGTGAGTGGCTCAGAGAGGCCCAGCCTCCCTCTCTGCTGCCAGAGCTGGAAGGGCTTGAGTCTGGCAGGTTGGGAAGATGTGCTTGAAGGGCGACTCATCTGGCTGATGATGTGTGAAACTGGAGACCTGGAGGCCCACAATAGCCTCTCATGGATGATTAGGCCCAATTCTCTCTCTTCTTCTGTGCCCATTTTTCGCCAATCATGACCTGTTTTGTGGAGAGGGGGCTCATAGATTCCCTGAGGTAGTGGGCTCCCTATTATCCAGCTCCATCTTCTCAGGAGCCACTCTGTTCCTTGCTAAGCATAGGAGGAAGTGGTCATCTTGCCTTGCCACCTCTTGTAGGGAGACTGATTGACTGGTGGCTTAAATCATTAGAGCCACCACTATTGATCAATTATCATACATCATATTTTTTGGCTTTAATCCTCATGGCTTCACTGTCAGAAAGGTATTATTATTTTCATGTGACAAATAAGGAAACTGAGGCTATCCTGCTGGCTCCTCTCTTGCTTAAGACCACACAGCTGAAGTGGTAACCAGATCCAGCACAGCGTCTCACAGGCTGAGTGCAGGACTTCCTAGTTGGAGCAGGATTCAACATGGTCTGCACAAGGAGAGAGAGGCAAGGTCTTCCTCTTCCCCACTATTCTCCACTCCAGTCACACGGGATTCTTGAACATTGTTTTCTCAGTGTAAAAAGTCCCCAAGGGGGTGGCCCAAGGTGAAGGCATCCTTAGTGGGGAGCTCAGTTTTGGGGGGTGCTCTTTCTCAGCATTCATCCCTTTCCAAGCAAAATGGATCTACTTCTTCATCTAAGCACATCCAGCATCAGCTTCTCTGGTGACCCTGCTCATGCTCATCTCACCTAAAACTCAGCTTTCCTCAGCCCTCAGGGTTCCTGCGAACACTGCAGAAGGTAGGTGAGGGTGAGGGAGGCCTTAGTCCAGACAAAGAGAGATGCCCTGAGGTGCACCACACCTGCTGGCTGGTTCACTGAATTAGGCTCTTCATGTATGTAACCCTGGTGTGTGTGTGTGTGTGTGTGTGTGTGTGTGTGTGTGAGTGAGTGTGTGTGTGTGTGTGTGTGTGTGTGTGTGTGTGTAAGAAAGGTAGACAGAAACAGAAAGATGCATCTCCTCTCTTTTATGCTCCATCTGGGCCAGAGAGTTAGAGGAGAAGAGGTACTGGGAGGCCTGGTGAGCTCTGGGCTGATCTGCATGATCTGCACCCTCCCACCTTCCTCTTCTCACATATCCTCTCTCTCTAGGTCCCCTCTCCATGTTGTGCGTGAGAGGTTAGGGCTGGCATGCCTATTCCTCCACAGGCTCACAAACCTCATTCCATACCTAACATGTATGTCCAATTCCTTCCCTTTGAACCTTTCTATCTGTGGACCCAGCTCAGCCCCTCAAAATAGAAATTGGCAGGATTAGATCAAAACACTGTCAGAATAACAAAGAAGATGGAAATGTCTGACCATTCTTGCAAAGGAGGAAACAGAGGCCAGAGGTGCTCAGTTCTGCCCAAGGTCTTACTTGTAAATGAGCAAGGCTGCCATCCCAGCACTGGCCTCCTAGTCCTTCTGCTCCTGCCTTCTTAGCCTCACCATACTGTGTAGGAGCTCACTGTCAGGTGCCTTTGGGTTTGTGAGGGAGATGATAATGGCCACTGTCTACTTCTCTGTGCTTAGGGTTGACAAGCAAAGTGCTCAGGGACAAGTGGAAAGAGCAGACACCACCCGCATGCACCACTGCCACAGCTCAGGAGAGGCAATTGTGGATCCCACACTCAGAAATGGATGAGTGTGTGTGTTTCCCTAGCCACACACACATAAATCTCCACAGAGATGGATGAGAAAAATGAACAAGCTAAAATTATAGGCTACAACTACATCTAGGATTTACACAGAAAATACCAGAATCCTCTTAAAAATGGAATATAACTATTATTTGGTACAATAATCTCTCCTAGAAATAAAATGTTATAGAGCTGTGATCTCTTCCTTGACTCTTTCTTCTTGTGAGGAAGACTCAAATGGAAAACTTGAACAGGGGAGCATAAGAGGTTTATTTAGGAAGATGGGGGTACAGTTTAACAGACGGCTGGGATAAAAGGGTCACATTCCAGAGAAAGGGTCTGGAATGGGCTGCTTCCCAGAGTAGAAAACAGCAGTCAGTCTTCCAAATGGAGAGCTTTATTTAATTTGGAAACCTTGCCCCTTATGTGTATGCATTTGGGGGGTCAATATCTCTTCTTGTGCCACAGCTTACTGTGTCTACACTGTTTATTCCATATTGGAAACTTTCCATTGGTGCCTAAGTGAAACCCTTGGTGGAGTTAGGGGTGTCCAAATTGGCAATGTAATGATACCATAACTACCAAAGGCAATCTTCGGGCCAGTAGGTTTAGTCTCCTAATATCACTGTGGTTCTCTAACTGCAACTGGGCAGGGAGTCCCCTGCATTTTCTTTCTCCAAGGCTTTCTTAATTTTCCCTCAGGTCTGGCCCAATCTTGCCCTGACCTGCTCATTTCTACCCAGCTGCCTAATGTAACCACAGATAGAGGCTGGTGATTTGTGCATTTGCATCCAGCATGAGATCTAGTCCCTATGTTCCCATTTTGCCTTTGCAAGACTCCCCTGACTCCACTGCTCTAAGCAGACCATGTGGTTAGCAGACCATGTGGTTTGCTTCTGAAGCTCCCTTGAGGTCAAAGTGCACACTAGCTGGGTTCAGGGCAGCTCACCCTCCCACACAGCTCTGACTCTCCAGGGGCAGGGATTGTTCTTCTTTCCCTTTTCCTTACCCCACATCACACTACAGATAACATCCAGCAGAATGCCAGGTCTAGTAGTGCCCAGTAACTGCACCTTCCCATCTGACTTGGGGTCTGACCACGTCCCTCTCAGTGCTCTCCGCGCTCTCATGACCCTTGTCTCACACACTTATCCCATCTGTACCTATCTCCTTCCTATGGGGTCAGCATCTAGTAGTGATGTCAGCCTTGCCCTGCTAGAGCTCTCAGGGTCTCTTCCCTGTGCCATCTCAGCTCTGGCCAGCACCCACCTGAAATAACATCTTTTTACTCAGTTGCAGAAAAACAATCAATCAAGCAAACAAACAAATTAAAAACCCAGCAAAGCCACGTGCATGTATGTTTGTATCACTTTGAATCTCTTCATGATGTATAATTACCACTGCACCAATAAAAGAATTAAAAAAAACCCAGGAGTTATAATCTAACCTTGTGAACCATGTTTCTGCTTTGAAATCTTCACTCTTCTTTTCTCCATTTCACCTTGACAACATCAAAGTATGAGTGTAGATTATGGAAGCCAAGCTCTGAGCTGGCGGAAGACGGCTGATGTGTGGACACCTGAGTGTGGTGTTTCTTTTAGATAAAATGGAGCAGATCATCTCTTCTCCCTTTGCCTGCAAAGCATATTTTATGTTTCACTTACACACCACTTTCTGACTTATTTTAGTGGAAAGTTTTTCCCTCCTGCTCACAATAGATGAATGACCATTACTGCTCCCCAAAGTGACTGAATATTAAGAAATCCTTTTACCAACTGAAAGAAAGATGAAGACAAAGAGAAGAGGAAATTATTAGAGGGAATAAATAGAAGTAAAAAGAGCTTTATCACCTCAGGGGTACATTTTAAAGCTTTCAACATCTAACTCTCAATTAACAGATGCACAATTCAATTCCCAAGTTAAGGTTTTCTGTGGCCGGACGAAGCAGAGTTATTAGAAGTGCTGAAAAAATTGTTTTAAAGGATTTTGCAACTAGGGAGTAACTCTTTCCTATCAAGCAAGCCAGCCAAGAATACTGGGGATTGATAACTCTACTTTCAAAGGAAGACATGTTTAAGGGGCTCTCCCAGCCCTCTAGGCAAAGGTAATATTTCTTTAGTAAAAACTGGATCTTTAAAGAGAAAATGCAGCAACTATCAAGGCCAACTCGTTGGGAGGAGGAGCAGTAGGTGTAATGAATTCAGTGATTCTGAGAATAAGACTGGCAAACACATTTTCAGAAGTGTTTTTTAGAAACACACACACACGCATAGACACAAAAATATATTAAAATTTGTCTTCAACATATTTTCAGAAACACTATTCTGAAACACACATATACACATATTTTAAAGTTTTTCTTTATGAAAAATTAATCTAGTCTGATTTGCTATATGAGCACTTTTAAGAATATGTTCTGCATTTTCAATAAAAAGTTAAAAAGGCCCCTTTTTTTCTTTTTTCCTTAACTTTGTAAACATATTTACATCCAAATATAAATATATGTATGTATCTATCTCTTCATGTCTAGTGTGTAATGCTATACATGTATAGTCTGAAATGGTATAGCATATTTACCGAAAGGAGGACTCTGAAACCAGACTGCCTACGTTCCTTCAAAGTGCAGCTCCACATGCAAGCTGTGTGACTTCCTGCAGGCAATTCAAACTCTCCACATGCTATAGTTTAGATCTTGCATGTCCCCTAAAGGCAAGATCTAATACTGTCCAGGGAGCACCATTGGGAGGTGGTGGAACATTTAAGAGGTGGACCTGGTAAGAGGTTCTTAGGCCACTGAATGATGCCTTTGAGGGGTCTGTGGGACCCTGACCCATTATTATTTCCCTTTTTTGTTTTCTGGCCATGAGATGATCAGTTTTTCTGCTCCATGAACTCCTTGCCATTGATGTCTGGCATTTCCCTCCAATAGAGGCCTAAAAGCGATGAGTCTGACAAATCTTAGACTAGAGCCTTTAACACAGTGAAACAAAATAAAACTTCTTTCTTTATAAATTACTTATCTAATATATTTTGTTATGGTGGTAGAAGGATGACTAGCACACCATGTTAAAGTTTTGTTCTCTGTCAAATCTTTATAAAGAATGTTGTGGTAGGGATTGAACGAGATAGCTTTAGGGAAGGTAGGGCAGTGCCTACAGAGAGTAAATGCTCAGTGAGCATTAGCTGTTTTGAAGTGTACTTAATACAAATGAGAAAAGAAGTCAATGTGTAAGTGCATGCCCAGGTGACACCCAGAGACATCAATGTTCATCTATATACTCAGAGGCACTGACAGGCTCGCGCATCCCATACCTGTGTGCCTATAAACTTGTTCAAATCACAGAGCAGAAGTTTAAGGATATCTTCATCTCACCCCCTTTTCCACTTGGGATACACCTAGTCCTTGAGTTTATGCTCATCCATGACTGAGACTCCACCAGGCAGAGTGAGTAGCTCTTTTGGGTAGAATTTATTGTATGGCATTTAGTTTATGAGTGTTACTACAGTGTGATTTCCCATAGGGCAGGGGCTGCGTTTTTATCTTAGTTCTTCTATCTGGGATCTAGGACCCCACTCATTCCCTAACATGGTATCTGGCTATTTGTCTTTTGTTCTACACTCAGTGCTTTCTTCTGAATGAATAAATAAACAAGTGGGTGAGAAAACAGCTGGATAGGCTTAAAACATATCATGGCTGATGCTTATTTTCCTGGGGACCTTTTGAGTGCATCAGGAAAGTAATGCATTTGTTGACATCACCATTGTCCCCACTGGCTTGCCTGCTTTCCCTGCTTCTTGCTGACATCTGGCTGCACTCACTCTACTAAGGGGTCAGGGGTAAACCTAGATTTGTTTGCAAATCTAGAACTTGTGGCTCTAAAATACTTTTTTCCTCTGCAAGTAAGAATTATACTTTAGGTTGAGATACCAGGAGAAATATTTACCTGTGGTCAAATTTTCATATCATAATGAGCCCAAAGGATTTGATCTCAAGCAGAAGAAGCCCAGGCAGGAGGGGACCATGAAATGAGAGCCCCATATGACAAGACAAACGGATGGCTTCACACACATGGTGAAACATTTGGAAAGCTGTAAACCTCACAGGGTCATTCCTGTTTCCTTTTAAATGCAGACTTTTGGGTGGTATTTTTTCCAGTTATTAAAAAAAAAGACAGGCAAATGGATTACAAGCTGTGGTATATACACAGAATGGAATTTTACTTAGCCATAAAGAAGAATGAAATTATGTTATTTGCAGGAAAATGGATGGAACTAGAGAAACATCTAAGTGAGATTAGCCAGTCTCAGAAAGTGAATAGTTGCATGTTTTTTCTCCTATCTGGAAGCTAGAGAGAAATTGGGTAACAAAAGAGACCTAAGATAAAGGAGTAGAGACTTCAATATATAGAGGGGGTTTAGGGAAGGAAAGGGGGCAGTAAAGATGAAATGAAGGTAATGGTTTAAATAGGGCTATGCACATACATGAAATTATCAATACTAATCTCAATGGCATGTGCAGGGAAGGGGAGATAGTTTGGTGAGATCCAAAGGGAAGCACATCAAGTGATGTGGGCATGGATATTCCTATCATTCTATATCTCATTATGATGTATAATTACAATGACCAATAAAAGTATGAAAAAGATAACTAAAAGTACATATGTGAGAAAGTGAGAGGGAAAAGGCAGGCATTAAGCATTCAAGTTTAAACTGTACATAAAAATAACCTTTGGACTTGTTTAGGAAAGCACAGTTCAGCGTTGCTTCTAGACATGATGATTTTATTGGGTCTGTGATGGACACAGAGATCTTTTATTTATAACACACACCCCAGGCAATTCTAATGTGGCTGATCCAATCACACTGTGAGAAACACTGATCTGGTACCTACAAAGAACTTTCACACTCAATGCATCATTTGAACCTCACAGGATGCTGTAGAGAAAGAGAGAGGAATGCTTGTTTGGAAGAGTTCTGTCTCCAGCTCCCAGCATAGCACCTGACAGTTAGTAGAAGCTCAATAAATAAATCTTGATTGCTTGATTAAAAAAAACCCTTTTTTCTTTTGTGGTACTGGAGATTGAACCCAGGGGCATTCTACCTCCGAGCTATACCCTCAGTACCATTTTTTATTCCTTATTTTGAAATAAGGTCTCACTAAGTTGTGGAGGGCCTCACTAATTAGCTGGGGCTGGCCATGAACCCGGATCCTCCAGTCTCAGCCTCCAAAGTACTGGGATTACAAACGTGCACCACCATGCCCGGCTCTTTTTTTAAATTTTTAAAAAATAATTTTGAGTCAACAAAAACTTTCATATACTGTCTAAATCTATTTGATTTTGGATTCAGAGAGTGAGTGTCTGGGTAACAAGAGCTACATCAGCATTTGCTTTTTGGCTTTCATACAGTGGAGCAAGTGTAGAGGACTTAACAAGACATTCAAAGTCCAAATGTCACCTGAGTTTCCCAATAGCCTGGCCTTCACCCCTACTTTTCCTGCTTTTGTCACTCAAAGAAGTTTGCCAGCTCTTGTCCTTTCTCTCAGTTTTCTCCAGGAGAGGAAAAGCTGAAAGAGGCCCAGGCACAGAATGCTAGAACTCCATGTGCCCCTATAGTTTCCCTACTCACCAGTCAGGTGAGGGAGCTGAGGCTCAGAGGCAGAGTGAACATTCTTATCTCTACCCAAAGCAGGCAAGCAAGCAAGCAAGCAAGCATGCAAATAACAAGAAACCAACACTTGCTGGTCTGTGGCCTTGAACAAATCATTTATCCTCTTTAAACCTAGTTTCTAGTTGAGCATGGTGGCACATGCTTGTAATCCCAGTACTTGGGAGGCTACGATAGGGGGATCACATGCTTGAAGACATCTTCAGCAAGTAGTGAGACTCTCATCAACCTAGTGAGACCCTGTTTTGAAATAAAAATAAAATAGGGCTGGGGATGTGGCCAGAAGGTAAAATGCCCCAGTGTGCAATCCCCAGTACCACACACAAAAATAATTAAACCTAATTTCTTCATCTGTAAGTGGTCACATAGTGTACATGTTCCAGGTAGATACTCAAAAGTAGCAGACAGGAATGGTATAAATGAAAATTAAACTCACTTTTTTGGTAATCAATCCTGTTCTATCTACTTTAGTATGCTACTTCTGAAAAGAAATTACCCCCACCCACAAACATACACCATCCACTGCCAATCAGTGAAAATGGGCATAAGTCCATATTTGTTAAAGGGTCATGACTTAGGACTTGAGGTGAGCAGAAGGGTCCACTGGGTCAGGGGGCTGAAGACGTGACTTTCAGTCTCAACTCCACAGTTGGATGACTCTGCTGGATGACTTAGGCAGGGCAATACTTTCTTCTCTTGTTTGTCAAACAAAGACAAAGACATCTGTCTTAATATGTCACATGGAGGGTACCATTCTTAGGCTTAAGCATGTGGTATTCCATCCCTGCTCTATGCCTCATGGGCCCTTGTCTTCAATTGCTTTCATCAAAATTCTCTAAGTTGCTGCCGTCTGAACAGGATGCTCTTCTCCATGTGGGCATGCCACAATGCTGTATCCCACATGTGGGTTTGACTGGACACTCCAAGGAGGAGGTCCAGCACTTGCATCTTTGAGTTTATCCAGTTCCCTAGTTCCAGGATGACACCCAGGCAAGCAGATCGCTCACTGTTGTAGAATATCTCTGCAAAGATCACATGATCTTAGGTTAATAGAACGATGGGTGCTGATGTGTTAATTTTGGGTGAGTCTCACTCACATTGGGCACAGAGTAAGTTAGTTCAGGTTCTGAGATACACATGTTTCATCTCTGGTGCTTAGGCTTAAGCCATGTTGGGGTCCATGTATTTGTTTGTCCATATTCCAACTACAGTGCCATCTCTGATGTATAGCTCCTTTAAGTGGCGGGGGTGTCAGCAAAATCCTTTACCCTGTGCATCCTTTGTCCCTGCCTCTACTATATTGAGAGAGTACCTTCTGCATACAGAGATCTTACCTCACATTCCAGGCAGTCCTCTGGGGTGGTTGCATTCTTCTCTTTGGAGGACTTTGGAGGTTGTGGTTCCGTGAGACCTGTAAGTCCCTCTCATCCATGTCTTCTTTTGCTTCTGACTGATATGATGAGCTTATTCTCTCTCTCAGGTTGCTCTCAATCCTTGCCTGGGCAAAGATAGGCATTCCATGTGCTAACAGGACTACCATTCCCATCCTCCATGGGACCCAGGCCTCTCCTCTGTGCTGGTGGCGAGGGGTGGCTAGCAGAATTGCAGCCAAGAGTGGAAGAGATCATGCCTAGCAACACTGTGATTATGACTTAAAGAGCTAAAAGAAAAGATGTGTTGCTTTCTGCATCTGTTGTGAAATTTTGAACAATAAAGTTAATGTGAGAAGAAACCAAATTATAAGTCACATTCTGTGTACTGTGGATAAACTTGCACTCATGGCAGCATTGTGGGGGACATAGCACCATAGTGATGGTGGAACCAGCACTAGATAAATGGTATCGGGAACTTGCAGAGGCACAGTGACCTGTGCCGTTCTCGTACGGTATGAATCAGTTCTCAAAAGTCATGGCACTGTGAGTGATACCAGTGCTGCTTCCCTTTTCTCTTAATTAAAGATATGAAATTATCCAGCAATGACACATATGGCAATAAAGAAAAAAGACTTGAAAGGAAAAGATGGTGCCATACACAACTAGTATCTTCACACACACTGATGGGACAAGAAGCAAATATAAGTATCTCTTCTCAAGCTTTTCTATTTTTTAAATCCCTGTTTTTCACTTGTGCCCATAAATTGGGTAACGTTCTTTAATGGAATTGCTTATACAGATATGCTAGGTGATTATCATGCTCAGAGATATTGAGGATTCAATATGAAATTAGACATAAAACTATTTTAAAGTATAAACAATGATGGGTGAATGCTCAAGGTCACACGGCCCGGTCTGATGGACACAGAATTCTGACTGCCTCTTGGTCATTCTCCACAAGGTGTCTCTGCCTAATGGTGCATCATGCCGAGAGACAAGAGCCGTGGGCAGGCTCCCTGCAGGGTTTGTTTGCCTGCTGAAAGCCCGTCTGTTACTATCCCACTCAGGGAAGCAGCTTCCATTTGTCAAAAAGGGCAACTTTGCATAATAAATTACATGGGAATACTTAAGTATTTTCTAATAGATCTGACTAGGTTTAATTTCTATCTTCAAGATATTTTTCTTCTTTCATTTTTAAACCATTATCTGTAAAATGGGGATGGGGGCATGTCGGGGGCCTAGCCTGGCCAGCTGGACCTTGCCTCTAGATGGCGCCTGGTAAAGTGCCAGAAGCAGCTACAGGTGGGCTGTGCCACGCCAGAGCGCATGCACCAGCACACCCGACTCGTGGCCGGCCAGGTGAGAGCTGTACGAGACACCTCGTGGCTTAGGCCCGGCGCAGCTATAAAAAGCCTCCACCTCTCGC
>PVLC010006681.1:0-25655 GCA_004027655.1 Graphiurus murinus
TATTCCCTTTTTTTTTTTTTTTTTGCAGTACTGGAGATTGAACCCAGGAGCATTCTACCTCCGAGCTACACGCCTAGTCCTATTTTGTATTTTTTTATTTTGAAACAGGATCTCACTAAATTGCAGAGAGTCTCACTAGGTAGCTGAGGCTGGCCTCAAACCTGGATCCTCCTGTCTCAGCCTTCCAAGTACTGGGATTACAAGTGTGCGCCACCACACCCGGCTTGGGACATCAGCTCTTAAATTTACAAGTGCAATACTCTTTGATCCAGAACTCCTGGGTATTTTTTGTGCAGATAAACTTGCACTATGCAAAATGATGTGTTCAAGAAAAATTATTTCAGCATTATTTGCAATAGCAAAAAAAATTTGAATGAATCTAAATGTCTACTGCTAGGGTCTTGGTTAAATAGGTTACATTTATTTTTTATTTTTTTGTGGTATTGGGGATTGAACCCAGAGGCAGTCTAACTCCAAGCTACACCCTCAACCTGATTTTATTTCTTATTTGGAAACAAGATCTTGCTAGGTTGCTGAGAACCTCACTAAGTTGCCAAGGCTGGCTTCGAAACTGCAATCCTCCTGTCTCAGCCTCCCAAGTACTGGGATTACAGGCGTGTACCACCATTTGTGGCAATAGGTTATATTTGTAAAGAAGTATTATGCAGCTGTAAAAAAAAAGAGGCAGTTTCTTAGATATGACATCCATAGCACAAGTAATAAATGACAAAATAGAGAAACTGAATTTCATCAAAATTAAAAATTTGTGTGCAAAGAATAGAATTAAATATTTGTAAATCATGTATCTGATAAGAGACCTAAATCTGGGATATATAAAGAACTCTTATAGCTTACCAACAAAAGGGAAATAACCCAATTAAAAATGGGCAAAGAAGCTGGGCGTGGTGGCGCAGACTTGTAATCCCAGCATTTGGGAGGCTGAGACTGGAGAATCCAGGTTTGAGGACAGCCTCAGCTACCTAGTGAGGCACTCCACAACTTAGTGAGTCCCTGTTTCAAAATAAAGAATAAAAAATAGACCAGGGGGTATAGCTCAAAGGTAGAATGCCCTTGAGTTCAATCCTCAGTACTGAAAAAAAAAAAAGGACAAAGGATTTCAATAGACACTGAGCATTTTCCCAAAGATAAATGGCCAAGGAGCCTATGAAAGGGGGCACGACAGCTTTAGTCATTAAAGAAATGCAAATCAAAACCACAATGACATACCACTGCGTACTCACTGGGATAACTGTAATTCATAAAACAAGAAAAACCACAAGTGTTGGTGAGGATATGGAGAAATTAGAGCTAATAAGTACTCTAGTGACATTGCAAAACAATGCAGCTGCTGGACAGAACAGTTTGAAAGTTATATATAGTTAGTTATCATATGACCTGGTAATTCCACTCCTCAGTAGGTCCCCAGCACTGAAAACGTGTATCCTTGCAGAAATGTGTAGAGTTCTTAGCAACATTACTCATAAAAGCCCCCAAATTAGAAGCCACCCAAATGTCAACTGACTGATAAATGGAATAACAAAATGGAAAGTTATTCAGGCAAAAAAAAAAAAAACAACAAAAAAAAAAACTAGAGTACTGACATGTAACACAATAGGGATGAACCCTTACAATATCTTTACAACATGATGCTAGCTGGGCCTGGTGACGCATACCTGTAATCCCAGTCCTTGGGAGCCTGAGACAAGGAGGATCATCACAGGTGCGAGACCAGCCTCAGCAACTTAGTAAGACCCTGTTTCAAAAATGAAAAATAAAAAGGGGTAGGGATATAGTTTAGAAGTGGAATGTTTCTGAGTTCGATTTCCCACTACTAGTACTACTACTACTAGTACTACTCCTCTTATTACTAATATAAGACAGTGATGCTAAGCGAAAGGGGCCAGATGCAAATGACCACATATTATATGATGTCACAGATATCGAATGTCCGGCAAAAGCGAATCCAGCTGGGCATGGTGGCGCACGCTTGTAATCCCAGTACTTGGGAGGCTGAGATTGGAGGATCTGGGTTCGAGGCCAGCCTCAGCTACCTAGTGAGGCACTCTGCAACTTTGTGAGACCCTGTTTCAAAAAATGAATGAAAAATAGGGCTGGGGGTGTAGCTCGGGGAAAAAAAGTTATGTCTCATGCTGCTGAGAGCTTGGTGGCTCAAGGAATGGATCGTCCATTGGGTTTGACTATAATTAGATAATTGATGACTTTTCCAGGATAGAGTCAGGCCCCCGAGGGGATAGAAGAAACAGTAGGTCATAGTGGATTGAAAAATAAACGGCAATCAGGGAGTTTTGTGTGTGTGTGTGTGTGTGTGTGTGTGTGTGTGGTACTGGGAATTGAACACAGAGGCATTCTATCTTCGAGCTACACCCCAGCCCGATTTTATTTCTTATTTAGATAACACGGTCCCGCTAGGTTGATGACAGTCTCACTACTTGCTGAGGCTGTCTTGGAACCTGTGACCCTCCTATCTCAGCCTCCCAAGTACTGGGATCACAAACGCACACCAAAGCCGGGCGTGGTGGCGCATACTTGTAATCCCAGTACTTGGGAGGCTGAGACCAGAGGATCTGAGTTCGCAGCCAGCCTCAGCTACTTAGTGAGGCTCTCTGCAACTTAGTGAGACCCTGTTTCCAAATAAAGACTAAAAATAGGCCTGGGATGTAGCTTGCAGGTAGAATGCCCCTGGATTCAATCCCCAGTACCGAAAACAAAACAAAACAATAAAAAACAAGCGTGCACCACCACGCCCGGCAATCAGGGAGTTTTTTGGCAGGCCGTGTTGAACTGTCCACAACTGGTGTACCCAGCCTGGACGGAATACTGATGAAGAATCAGAACCAGCCTCCACTCCTCGGCCTCCACACTTGGCTAAGCTGCAGGGCCCTTCCTGGTCATTCCTTTGGAGTTCCATCTCCCCAACCCCTTCTTCCTTATGGCCGGACCCCGAAGTCCTGGCTGAAACCTCTTCTCCCGGCTCACACAGCCCACCAGTCCACCTCTGCCTCCTCCGCCGCACTGAGACGCGGGGGGACGGTGCTCGATAGACAGGGGTTGCGTGAATGAATCAGCGATCGAATTCTGGTTCTGTCGCTGCCCAAAGCGCGGTCACCCCGCTTTGGACACCAGGACGCGCAGCCGGAACCGGTTAGCGGAGGCCCAGGTTCGCCGGAAGCCGCGCGGAAGTGGCACAATACCCCAGGCGGGAGGACTGAATCGGAAATGGAGCCCCAAAGGAGGGAAGAGTTCGGAGAGCTGGTTGCCAAGGCAACAGCCCTAGGCATCCCAACCCCTGCCAAGGGTCTGGGTATCCCGGAGCTCCCGGGGCGAGCTGTGATTGGCCTGAGGAGGTGCAGCCCGTCGACGGGGGCGCGCGCGCTTACGTGCAGGGGCGTTGCCCTCCATTCACCCGGCGGCCGGGCCCGCCAACGCGCATGCGTCGGAGGACTGGGCACCACTGCGAAGCGCGGAGCACCCTTTGGGCGGCTCCCTCCCGGCTTAACAGGACCGCGGCGGGCGCGCGGACGGGAGGAGGCGTGGCTCCCTCCGCCAACTGGTTTCTAATTGGACGCGGTAAATTGAAGGGGTGGGAACCTTCGCGGAGGCCGCTCAGCGATTGGCTAGAGGCTGGAGGGAGCGTGGTCTTGGGGGCGGGGCAGGGCGGGGGTTCGGGCTGGGCGCGCGGCGCTTTGGTGGTGGCGGCGGCCCTTGAACAAGTAAGCACGCGAGTCTAAGAGACTCCTCCTCTGGGGACGCGAGGCCTGCGAGCCCCGGGACCTCAAAAGCCCCAAGGAGGCGTGAAAGTGAGGCGCCATTGGGTGAGTGTGGCCCGGAGGAAGCCAGTGCCCCGCCCCTCCCTTTCTTCCTGGACCGCGCCGCACCCTCCCCCACCTCGGACCCCTGCCTGGGCTCCGGGCTCCGATTCCCGGGCCAGGATGCCTGCTACCTGCCGCTCTCTGCGCGGCTCCAATCGGTTTACGCAACTTAGGGAATTCCCAGCTCCTGCTCCCGAGCCCCCAGAGGGGAAACTGAGGCTCATGGGGTGGGGAGGGGGCCCCTGCTCACTAGCGTCTCCACCCAGACACCATGGCCGAGCCCCTCAAGGAGGAAGACGGTGAGGACGGTTCTGGGGAGCCCCCCGGGCCGGTGAAGACAGAACCTGCCCATACCGCTGCTTCTGTCGCGGCCAAGAACCTAGCCCTGCTCAAAGCCCGCTCCTTCGACGTGACCTTTGACGTGGGGGACGAGTACGAGATCATCGAGACCATAGGCAACGGCGCCTACGGAGTGGTGTCCTCCGCCCGCCGACGCCTCACGGGTGAGCTTGCTGAGCCTTTCATGGAGGTGGAAGCTGGTTCCCAGCGGCCCCGAGAAACCTGCCGAGTTGCAGCAGCCAGCCAGAAAGGGAAGCTGGGCCGAGTTCTGGTTCAACTCAGCCCTTAACTGATGAGATGCCAGGATCCCGGTTTAGGCACCATTCTCAGAAACTGGCTGTGCCCTTCTGCCAGCCTACTTCCTCCTTAGAAAAAAAAAGGAGTCTCAGTCAGACCAGGACAGAGAACTGGACCTTGGGGGTCAAAGAAAGACTGGTATAGGGATTGATGGTGCAATGGGTGAGATCTGAGATGGAGAGAGATGTCGGCCAACCTAGGCATTCGAGGCAAGACTAAACTAGCTGTGCAACTTAGCAACAAGTTACCTGGCTAGGTTTCCTTCTCTATAACTTTGAGTTATTAGTAGCGGCCTTGTAATCATGAAGGTAAAATCTGATAAAGTATATAAACTACATAGCGCTGGGCTTGGCATGGTGGTCGGTACTTGGTCTATGGTAGCTGTTGTTATTTGCATCCTAGAAGGGCGGTGTTGCAGTTCCTCCAAGGTACCCTCTGGTATGTGCCTTTTCCCTACTTCCCAGGCCAGCAGGTGGCCATCAAGAAGATCCCGAATGCTTTTGACGTGGTGACCAATGCCAAACGGACCCTCCGGGAGCTGAAGATCCTCAAACATTTCAAGCATGACAATATAATCGCCATCAAGGACATCTTGAGGCCCACTGTGCCCTACGGAGAGTTCAAATCTGTGTAAGCAGTGGGATGGGAGAGGGAGGCATCTTTGAGATTGTGTCAGAGGCTGGGCCCATCTTGCTGAAATTCTGCAAGAAGGGCACTTGAAATCAACGTGAGGCAGGCTGGGAAAGTTCCCATGATTCCAGGATTAGCGCTTCTTTAGGGCATTGCCAAGGGGCAGCTGTTATTCCTCAAGAAGACTACAGATGTCATAACTTTATAGAATTAATAAAGAATGGCAGACATAGGATGTTCATACTACCAATGCACCCTCCTACTCCCGCAGCAGACATCACTAATTGATCACAGAACACTTTCTTGCTGGGCACTATGGTACACACCTGTCATCCCAGTACTTGGGAGGCTGTAACAGGATTGCAGGTTCAAGGTCAGCCTCAGCAATTTAGTGAAACCTTGTTTCAGAATTAAAAAAATAAGGGCTGGGGGTGTAGCTTAGCAGTAGAATGTCCCTGGGTTCAAGCCCCCAGTACCAAAAGAAAAAAAAGAAAGGCACATTTTCTTACAGAAAATGGACAAGCCTTCACAAGTTTCGTCACAACAGCCACTACCAAACAATGGAGTTAACTCCAAAACTAAACCTTCTGGCTAACCCCACTGTAGTCAGACCTTTTATCTGACTGGAAAGCAGATCTGGGGGAAAAGTGATTTGACCAAGTTTGTAAAAAGCTGCTGAGAAGTAGCCAGACATGGTGGCACATGCTTGTCATCTCAGTGCTTGGGAGGCTGAGACAGGTGGATCGCAGGTTCACGGTCAGCCTCAGCTACTTAAGCCCTCCACAACTTACTGAGACCCTGTTTCAAAATAAAGAATAAAAATAGGGCTGGGGGTATAGCTCGGAGGTAGAATGCCCCTGGGTTCCATCTCCAGTACCGCAAAAAAAAAAAAAAAGCTGCCGAGATTCTAGAACCTGGTGCTTTGCTTCCTTTGGGGTGCGGGGTCGGGGGGTGGGCATGGTGAGCAGGGGACTTGTTCCCGTTGTGTAGTCTGCCAGCGCACGTCTCTCTCGCCTTCTCACCCCAGCTACGTGGTCCTGGACCTGATGGAGAGTGACCTGCACCAGATCATCCACTCCTCGCAGCCGCTCACCCTGGAGCACGTGCGCTACTTCCTGTACCAGCTGCTGCGGGGGCTCAAGTACATGCACTCGGCGCAGGTCATCCACCGGGACCTCAAGCCCTCCAACCTGCTGGTAAACGAGAACTGTGAACTGAAGATCGGCGACTTCGGCATGGCCCGCGGCCTGTGCACCTCCCCCGCGGAGCACCAGTACTTCATGACCGAGTATGTGGCCACTCGCTGGTACCGCGCCCCGGAGCTCATGCTCTCCCTGCACGAGTACACGCAGGCCATCGACCTCTGGTCCGTGGGCTGCATCTTCGGCGAGATGCTGGCCCGGCGCCAGCTCTTCCCCGGCAAAAACTACGTGCACCAGCTGCAGCTGATCATGACGGTGCTGGGCACCCCGTCGCCAACCGTGATCCAGGCGGTGGGGGCCGAAAGGGTGAGGGCCTATATCCAGAGCCTGCCGCCCCGGCAGCCGGTGCCCTGGGAGACAGTGTACCCCGGTGCCGACCGCCAGGCGCTCTCGCTGTTGGGCCGCATGCTGCGTTTCGAACCCAGCACCCGCATCTCGGCGGCCGCCGCCCTCCGCCATCCTTTCCTGGCCAAGTACCACGACCCTGACGACGAGCCCGACTGCGCCCCGCCCTTCGACTTCGCCTTCGACCGGGAAGCCCTCACCCGCGAGCGCATTAAGGAGGCCATCGTGGCCGAGATCGAGGACTTCCACGCGCGCCGCGAGGGCATCCGCCAGCAGATCCGCTTCCAGCCTTCCCTGCAGCCTGTGGCCAGCGAACCCAGCTGTCCTGACGTGGAGATGCCCAGTCCCTGGGCGCCCAGTGGGGACTGTGCCATGGAGTCGCCCCCTCCGGCCCCGCCACCGTGCCCCGGCCCCGCCCCGGACACCGTGGATCTCACCCTGCAGCCGCCCGCGCCAGCCAGCGAGCCTGCCCCGCCAAAGAGAGAGGGCGCCATTTCGGACAACACCAAAGCCGCCCTCAAGGCCGCCCTGCTCAAGTCCTTGCGGAGCCGGCTCAGAGGTGCTTGTGGGTTGGGCGCTGGGGGCGGGGGGGGGGGGGGGGGGGGGGGGGGGGGGGGGGGGGGGGGGGGGGGGGGGTCCGGCTTGGGTGGGGCTCTGAGGTCTTACCTCTGCCCTACCTTCCCTGCACAGATGGCTCCAGCGTACCCCTGGAGGCTCCTGAACCCCGGAAGCCAGTGACAGCCCAGGAGCGGCAGCGGGAGCGGGAGGAGAAGCGGCGGAGGCGGCAGGAGCGTGCCAAGGAGCGGGAGAAGCGGCGGCAAGAGCGGGAGCGCAAGGAGCGGGGGGCTGGGGCCTCGGGGGGCCCCTCCACCGACCCCTTGGCCGGGCTGGTGCTTAGTGACAATGACCGAAGCCTGCTGGAGCGCTGGACTCGCATGGCCCAGCCCCCCGCCCCGGCCCCAGCCCCGGCGCCCACCCCCGTGCCCACCCAGGCCCAGCCCAGCAGCCCTCCGCCCGGCCCCATAGCCCAGCCCGCTGGTCCCCTTCAGCAGCCTGCAGGCTCCACTGCGGCTCCTGCACCCCAGCCTGCCCGTGCCGCCCCCGGCCCTGCTCCCCACCCGGGTGGCCCTCCTGGGCCCATCCCTGTCCCCACTCCGCTCCAAACTGCCGCCACCACCAGCCTCCTGGCCCCCCAGTCACTCGTGCCGCCCCCTGGGCTGCCCGGCCCCGGCGCCCCAGGAGTTCTGCCTTACTTCCCGTCCGGCCCCCCGCCTCCGGATCCTGGGGGAGCCCCTCAGCCTTCCACATCGGAGTCACCTGATGTCACCCTGGTGACCCAGCAGCTGTCCAAGTCTCAGGTGAGAGCAGAGGCCTGGGGGGGGCCCTGGATCTGGGTGCAGGAGGTGGCTTGGGAAGTCATCCTGCTCTATGAAAACCGAGCAGCAGATGGGGCTCTCACTTTGAGCGGGTCTATCATGGAGGGCCTGGGAGCAGGCCCAGTGGCTCTCGGAGGCTGCAGAGCGCTCAGCAGCGTCTGGACTGGCACCCTGCTGCCCTGTCTGTCCTCACCGGCGAGTGTTGTGACCCGCTGTCCTCCCCTGCAGGTGGAGGACCCCCTGCCCCCCGTGTTCTCGGGCACTCCAAAGGGCAGCGGGGCTGGCTACGGCGTTGGCTTTGACCTGGAGGAATTCTTAAACCAGTCGTTTGACATGGGCGTGGCCGACGGGCCGCAGGATGGGTAAGATGGCTGGTCCCCAGCGGGCTGGGCGGCGGGAGGGCTCCTGGCACACAAAGAGCTCTCCCACCCCAACCGCCCGCCGTGGAAGGGATGCAGAGCTGGCCTAGGCCGACAGCACCACTCCCTTCCCCATCCGTGACTCTGTTTCCCTGCAGTCAGGCAGACTCGGCCTCCCTCTCGGCCTCCCTTCTTGCGGACTGGCTGGAGGGCCACGGCATGAACCCCGCTGACATCGAGTCCCTGCAACGTGAAATCCAGATGGACTCCCCGATGATTCTGGCTGACCTGCCTGACCTCCAGGAGCCCTGAGGCCCTCGGCTGTGCCTTGCCCCCGGGGCCCGTGGGAGCTTTGCCACGGCGAGGGCTGCCGCTCGGCTCACTCTGCAGGTCCGTCTCAGACCCACCCTCCAGCCTTAAGCAGCCACCTGAGCCACCACAGGATCGGGAGCCCGACTCCCCCAGCAGTCCTTTCCAGTATTGTATTTTTATTATTGTGGTATTATTATGTTATCACGCAGTTGTTTTTTTTTTTTTCATCAAAACGAGGCCTATGAAATACAAAGTTCCTTTTCATGCCTAACTCCGGGCGGGTGTCATTTTTGGATTTGGAAGGCAGGACGCTACCAGTGGAGTGCAAGGAGGAGCCCGGTGCCTGTGGTGGGGGATCCCAGCGATGTTTGCACACGCAGAAATCTGTGTACTCAGGTTTCTGCTTGTGTATGCAAATATCCATTTGTGTATACAAAGATCTATTTGTGTGAACATGGGCAGAAAGCCAGCTCATTCGGGTCCTGAAGGTTTATTGAGACCTCCACCCACCACCCACTCCTAGACCCATAGATTACTCTCTGTCCCTTCCGGTGACCAATCCTCAGTCCCTGGGGCAGGTGGGGACCTCATTTCCGGGCCTCCCTTGCCTGCACCTGTTTGGGAGTGTCATGCGGTAGCCGTGATGGGTACTGTTTGGGCAGTGAGCTTCGGGGGCTGGGGCAGGCAGGTGTTGAAGCGGAGTATGGTCGTGAGGTGGGGCAGGGGGCCATGGTGCCCTCCCTCTCGGCCGTGGGGAAAGCGGGCAAGAGGGAGGCCTAGGGTGCTGGAAGGTACTCGGAGAACGGCCAGGGTGTGGCGGTGGCCACGCACAAGGGCCTGCACGTGCTGTGGATGGTCAGACTGTACCGCTTTCTAGACTGGACCGGGACAGGGCCCACAGGGAGGAAGCCAAGCTGAGCTGGGGCACAAGAGAGGGTGGCTCCTGGGTCGCCACTGGCCCTCAGCTATCGGGATGGGAGGAGACGACTCGAGTGTCATGGAGGCCAGCCAGGTCCTGCGGAGCCCCTAGCAGCAGAGCCAGCTGCAGGTGGACAGGATTGGCGCCTGGCTTAGGAGGGGTCGCCCTGGGCGGGTGGCAGCGAGCAGCCACGGCTAAGAGTCACAAGCCGGCCCTGGGAGGTCGGTGCTGGGGAGCAGCGGAAGCAATGCGCTGGGGCCCCGGGGTGGGGGTGGGGACAGAGGAGCATGCAGGGGGACCCCGGGCGGCCAGGGAGGGGAGCGCCCCTCAGGCCCGGCGGATTTTCATCTCCGTGCGCTTGAGGGAGTAGTAGAAACCCTTCCACTGGGCCCAGTTGATGCCGTTAGCGTAGGAGAGGTGGGCGCCACCCAGGTAGAAGCCGTTGAGGTTGGCAAAGTGGCAGCTGCGGAACCAGAAGGCCCCCGAGGACAGGGCCGCGCAGTTCTGCACGAAGAGGTCCTGGTCCCGGTCGAAGGTGGAGAACTTCTGGCCGCTGTGGTAGGACAGGGAGTCGCCTGGCGGGGGGAGGGGGTGCTGCTGAGGCCGGGAGAGGCCCGTGCCGGCCCAGAGAGGGCGACAGCGTGGATCGGTGGTATCCTAGGAGGACGGGCCCTCTGTGAGAGCCAGATGTTGGCTGCTGGGGCCTCTGCAGGGAAGAGAGACAGCTGCTCCTCCTAGGGCTGATTGCCTGGAGCAGAGCCAGGGCGCAGAGCCGGCTGGAGCCAGCTGCCAGTCTTCCAAGCACAGGAGGATGGAAGGAGGGGCCCAGCCAGGGCGACAGGACAGGAGGGGGACATACCTGCCCCGCCGTCCTCGAAGCCCGCCACGTAGAGGGTGTAGCCGTCTTCCTCGGCGCTCACGGCGTTGGGGGAGATGGAGAAGTCCACGTACTTGGCGTAGGCTGTGTTGTTCTCAAAGTCCTCCAGGTCCACGCGTAGCTCATACTTCTGCTTCAGTGTCAGGAGGTGCAGGTTCTGCAGCCCTGGGAGGGACGCGGGAGCTGGTCAGCCGGGCCCCGGCCAAGGGGCAGGCCCCCCCCCAACCCGGCCTCAACCTTACCCAGCCAGTACTCCCCATCCGCACGGCCGAAGCCCAGCTTGTAGTCGTTCCAGCCGCGGAAGAAACTCACTGAGCCGTTGAATCTCTTCTGGAAAACCTGGAGCCAAGAGGACAGGAAGCAGGAGAGTCCAGGGGGCTGGGACCTCACCACCATCGCAGGGTGGCGGTTAAAGGACAGATTGAGGGCAGGTTGCTAAAACAAGGTACACATCGGCGCAGACTCTGCATTGAGCGGCCCGTGGCGCACCAGCACCCACCTGGACTCTACCCAATCTCCCTGAGAAGCAGGAAAGAGGTAGGGGTGGGGGTTCTCAAGTTCAAGGGCTCTCTGAGGCCTGGTACTGGGGCAAGTTACTTCAACTCTCCGGGCTTTAGTTCCTTGACTAGAAAAGGCACCGACCTCCCAGGATTGTTCCGAGGGCCGGGCTCGCTAACGTACCTTCTCAAGCTCTCAGGACTAAGCCTTGGCAGCAGCCACTCAAAAACTACCCTTCTTTTGTTTGTTTGTTTGTTTTGTGGTACTGGAGATGGAACCCAGGGGCATTCTACCTCTGAGCCACACCTCCGGCCCTGTTTTATTCTATTATTTTGAAACAGGGTCTCACTGAGTTACAGATGCCCTCACTAAGTTGCTGAGGCTGGCTGTGAACCTGCGATCCTCCTGTCTTAGCCTCCCAAGTACTGGGTTTAGAGGCTAAACTCTTTTTGTTGTTGTTTTTTGTTTTGTTTTTGTGGTACTGAGGGTGGAACCCAGGGGCCTTCTACCTCCAGGCTATACCCCCAACCCAATTTTATTTCGTATTTGGAAATAAGGTCTCGCTAGGTTGCTGAGAGTCTCACTACTTGCCAAGGCTGTCCTCCTGTGATCCTCCTGTCTCAGCCTCCCAAGTACTGGGATTACAGACTTAACTCCTCTTTTTTAAAGAATGAAACCAGCCGGGCATGGTGGCGCACGCTTGTAATCCCAGCATTTGGGAGGCTGAGACCGGAGGATCTGGGTTTTCGGCCAGCCTCAGCTACCTAGTGAGGCCCTCCGCAACTTAGTGAGACCCTGTTTCCAAATAAAGACTAAAAAATAGGGCTGGGGGTATAGCTTGGAGGTAGAATGCCCCTGAGTTCAACCCCCAGTACACCCAAGAAAAAAAAAAGATGAAGCCGAGGCTCAGAGGCCAGACCCTGGCTCCGGCAGCTGGGACCAAGCCAGATCTGGCCTCCGTCCCCCCTCTCACTCACCGTCCACTTGCCGCCCTCGGTGGTCATGTCACAGAAGACGGGCACAGGCACGCTGGGGCCCGAGGGGTAGATGAGGTACACTCCGTCCGCCTGGTAGCCCTGGGCATAGATGTCGTCGCAGTCTAGGGGTTGCTGGAGGCAGGACTTTTCCAGAGCTGTCAGGAGAGAGGGCCCCAGCTGAAGGACACCTCGGCCCCCCCCACGGTTTGTCACAGGCCCTGGGGCCCGGGGACTCTTGTGTGGCGGAAAAGAAATCATGAGAGAAGGGCGCTCAAAGATTACTTTAGCCACCTGGCCCCACTTTGCAAAGGGGGAAACTGAGTCTGGGTTCTGCTGGCTGTGGGATAGCGTCTCCTGGCCCATCCCGCAGGCCCGGCCACTTACCATCTCCTCGGATCCCGGAGGCCTGGGGGGCGCAGGGGGGCAGCTGCAGCAGCACCAGTGGCAGCACCAGGAGGGCCTGGTGGGGGTACAGGGTAAGTGCAGGCCTCACCCCAACCCTGGTACCCTGTTCTCTCTTTTTTTCCCTTTGATACTAGGGATTGAACCCAGGAGCATTCTACCTCCAAACTACACCCCCAGCCCTTTTCTTTTCTTTTTTTTTTTTTTAATTTTGAAACAGGGTCTTGCTCAGTTGCTTAGAGTCTCACTAAGCTGCTAAGACTGGCCTCGAACCTGCAATCCTCCTGTCTCAACCTCCCAAGGACTGGGATTTCTGGCGTGGCTGCCTGCCCTCCCCGCCCTGTCCTCTCTGCATTTGTACCGTCACACCTGCTGCCCGCCGCCTGCAATCCTTTGGCCCTTTCTTTCTCTTCCCAAGCAACCCCATTCTTTCTGGGGCAGGCTCAGGACCCTCCTTAGCAAGAGCACCCCCCTGTGCCTTCACAGCACCCTGCCCCGGGCCGGTACCTTCATGCTGGCAGCTCTGCTCCGAGCGGCTGTGTGTGTCTGCGCCCCAGACTGCAGCCGCCCGAGTTATGTGCTGGGCCCCGGCCAGCTGCCCGCCCCGCCTCCCCTCCCCACGCACGACAGTGTCAGCTTACACTGCCGGGGGCCAGGCGACCACCTGGCTCTCATTAGGCCCGTCTGCGTCCATCTGGGAAGCTGCAGAACAGACGTCCACTCCCTCCAGCCGGCCGGCTCCTGGATCCCTCCCCGCCAGGGCGGCCTGTGGGGCCCCTTCCCGACGATGTCCCCCCTTCCTGAAGCCCCCCCTGCACTGCCCTGGCTTTAGGGGGAGGAGTGCGCCTGGGGTCCGTGGAGGGGGCCCATTCTGGGGGAGCTGGAGGCTGGGGGCCGCTCCGGGGCTCCTGCTGTCTAGGCCGGCGGGGCCGGGCGTCTCCTGGCAGGCCTGGGACATTTCTGAGCCGTGAGCGCAAGGCTTCGGCCAGCCAGATAGTCTGTCTGCGCCAGCCTGAGCCAGGGCCCCTCTCCAGCTCCTCTCCAGCCCCTCCCTGGCCCCCTCGCCCCAGGCCCTCTCCTTCCCCTCCCTCGGATCTGATCTCCAACCCATCTGGCTGCTCCTGCCCCCCCCCCCTCTTTCCTTCCAAACCCTTGCCAGGGCCCTCGCCCCTCAGCCAGCTCCCCTTCCCTCAGACCCAAACACACCTCTTCCTCTTCTCTTTCTTTCTTCTTTCCTTCCTTTTTTCTTTTCTTTCTTTCCTTCCTTCCTTTTTTTTTTTTTTTGAACTGGGGATTGAACCCAGGAGCTAGCTTTCTACCTCTGAGCTAAACCCCTATTTTACTTTTTTGTTTTGAAACAGGGTCTCACTAGATAGCTAAGGGTCTCACTAAGCTGCTGAGGCTGGCTTTGAGCCTGTAATCCTCCTGTCTCAGCTTCCCAAGTACTGGGATTACAGGCTTGTACCATCTTGCCCAATTACCTCCCTTCCTTCCTTCCTTCCTTCCTTCCTTCCTTTCTTCCTTCCTTTTTTTTCTTTTCTTTCCTTCATGATGCTGGGGATAGAACCCAGGAATGATCTACTTCTGAGTTACACCTCTCGCCCTTTTTATTTTTATTTTTTTTATTAGTACTGGGGATTCAGCCCAGGGGCATTCTGTCTCTGACCTATGTCCCAGCCACCTTTTTCTTCTTCCTTTTCTTCTCCTCCTCCTCCTCCTCCTCCTCCTCCTCCTCCTCCTCCTCCTCCTCTTCTTCTTCTTCTTATTATTATTTTATTTATTTATTTTTTGCGGTACTGGGGATTGAACTCAGGGGCATTCTACCTCTGAGCTACACCCCCAGCCCTATTTTTTATTCTTTATTTTGAAACCAAGTCTTACTAAGTTGTGGAGGGCCTCACTAGGTAGCTGAGGCTGGCCGAGAACCCGGATCCTCCGGTCTCAGCCTCCTGAATGCTGGGATTACAAGCGTGTGCCACCACACTCGGCTTATTATTATTTTAAAACAGGGTCTTGCTAAGTTGCTGAGGCTCGCTTCAAACCTGCGATCTTCCTGTCTCGGCCTCCCAAGTATTAGGATTATAGGTGTGTACCACCATGCCAGGCTTATTTTTTAATTTTTGAAACAGGGTCTTGCTAAGTTACCACAGACTGGTGTTGATCCTGTGATCCTCCTGTCTCAGCCTCTCGAGTGCAGGGATTACAGGCGGATGCCACCTCTTCCTTCCTTCCTTCTTCTTTTATTTATTTATTTTCTTGCAGTACTGGGGATTGAACCCAGGGGCATTCTACCTCCGAGCTACACCCCCAGCTCTATTTTTTATTCTTTATTTTGAAACAGGGTCTTACTAAGTTGCAGAGGGCCTCACTAAGTAGCTGAGGCTGGCCTCCAACCTGTGATCCTCCAGCCTCTGAACATGTCTCCCTGCTTCTGCGTTCTCTCCTCCGTTCACCCTCCACATACCTGAAGAGTCGTCCCAGGTGGCCCTTTGGCTCCCTATTACCTTGAGGCTGAGGCTAAAATTTTCACCTTGGACTTGGAAAGGAACTCCAGGGTGGCTCTGGGCCACTTATCCCTTATTGCTTGTGACTCCTAAGACGATCCGGCCACACCGACTCCTGGCTACCAGGTCCCTGGGCCTCTGCGGGAGGCCTCCCTGTGGATGCCCACCCGCCTCTCTCCTCTTCTCGGCAGTGAGCGTGTTCGAGGAAGGCTGGTGCTTCTCATCTCTGCACACTCAGCACCAGCACACCTGGCATGAAGCCAGTATGTGTACACTCACTCAGAACAAGTTTGCTGAGCCAAGCGTGGTGGCGCACACGCTTGTCATTCCAGTACTTGGGAGGCTGAGACAGGAGGATCCGGGTTCGAGGCCAGCCTCAGCTACTTAGTGAGGCCCTCCACAACTTCATGAGACCTTGTTTCCAAATCAAGACTAAAAATAGGGCTGGGGATGTAGCTTGGAGGTAGAATGCCCCTGGGTTCAAACCCCAGTACCGCAAAAAAAGAAAACAAAAAACAAAAAACAAAGTTTGCTGTAGCACCTACTGTGCACAGTACTTGGTACCGAAAGGTCAGGATACTGCATCTATCTCTAATGAGTGGGAAAGACAGGACCCAGACATGGAATTGAAAATGCTTACTTGTAATCCCAGCATTCGGGAGGCTGAGACCGGAGGATCCGGGTTCGCGGCCAGCCTCAGCTACCTAGTGAGTGAGGCCCTCTGCAACTTAGTGAGACCCTGTTTCAAAAATAAAGAATAAAAAACTAGGGCTGGGGGTGTAGCTCGGAGGTAGAATGCCCCTGAGTTCAACCCCCAGTACTGCAAAAAAAAAAAAAAAAGGAAAGAAAATGCTTGTTAGGAAAGAAAATTCGTTGGGTGGCTGAACACCTGACATATTCAGAAGGCACCACTAGCTCAAGCTCAAGTTCCTTCTCTCTACTCTGTAGAAGACCCCAGCCGGCCTCCTGGACTTGGTTCCAGGATGGCCAGTGAAGGATCTCTCTGTTCCTCGCTGGGTCTGGTCCTGGGGACCCGGGAACCAGCTGCCTTGCATTCAAACCAAGGCTCTGCCACCTGTTAACTGGGTGACCTTGGACAAATTCTCCCGCCTCTCTGTGCCTCAGTTTCTCCCCCTGTAGAAGGTGGACGGTCCTGGTAGGTACTTCCCAGGGGTGTGGTAAGGATTAAGTCATCTATTCTAAAGTGCCAAGAACAGTGCCCGCAATTGGCTTGTCAAAGGGGAAAACCTTCAACTCATTAAAGTCGACAGAGTTTATTGGAGCGATTATAAACAAAACAGAACACAGCAACACCGAACCAAAATAAATGATTTGTGAACTGGGCAAAGTCAGAAGACTCCCACCAAAAAACCTGGTCTGACAGCATTTATAGGAAACAGAAGGACAGGGTAGAGACGGCTTAATTGGTTACAGCTTAGTTGGCTAATTGGTTACAGAGTTTCCTGGAGTGAAAGAAGTGCAGATCCTTCGGCTAAACTCCATGTTGGTCTGCTGGCCCTGGTACAGGAGTTTAAGCCAAATCATGGCCTCCTGCAAGTTTGTGTGTGTGTGTGTGTGTGTGTGGTACTGGGGATGGAACCCAGGGGCATTCTATCTCCGAGCTACACTACACCCCAGCCCTATTTTTCATTATTTATTTATTTATTTTTTGGTTCTGGGGATGGAACCTGGGGACATTCTATCTCCGAGCTACAGTCCCAGCCATATATATATATATATATATATATATATATATATATATATATATATATATATTTAATTCTTTATTTTGAAACCGAGTCTCACTAAGTTGCGGAGTGCCTCACTAAGCAGCTGAGGCTGGCTGAGAACCCGGATCCTCCGGTCTCAGCCTCCCGAATGCTGGGATTACAAGTGTGCATCACCACACCCGGCTTTCATCCTATATTTTGAAACCAGGGTCTAACTAAGTTGCAGAGGGTCTCACTAAGTAGCTGAGACTGGCCTGGAACCCGGATGCTCCTGTCTCAGCCTCCCAAGTACTGGGATTACAAGCATGTGCCACCACACCCGGCTTTCGCAAGTTTTATTTAACATAAATATCGCTATTGCTCTCCTGTGGGTGAGATAGCTTCAACATGATTTTTGTCCTTGCCTGTGGAAGAGATAGTTGGCTGCCCGTCAGAATTCATTCTGCCTTGGTCTCCAAGAGTAAGATCCTGATTTTTATCTGGCTCAATGTCCAGCCTCCCCTGTGGTTAAATGAGGTCACACGTCTAAATGAAAACAGAAGTGGTGTAGAAGGTAGGCAGCTAGTCCCTCATTATCCTTCCCTCTGGCCCACGGGATGTGATTGCAGGAGCCCTGGCTGCCACCTTCGACCGTAGAGGTGAGACTTCCCAAGGAGGGACAGCAGAAGAGCGACCAGGGAGGAGTTGGCTCCCTCCCAGCTTTTGTGAAGTGGGTCCAAGAGAAAGAACCTTCTATCAAGTTTAAACCTCTGGGTTTTTTTTTTTTTTTTTTTTTTTTTTTCCTGTAACAACTGAAGGCTAGTCCTAATCTCTTCTTTCAGTACATGCCAGCTAATTTTAGCACAAGGCTACAAAAAAAGAAAATAATGAAAAAAGAATCAGTCATCAGAACAAATAATAAAATATGTCCAAGGTCAGAGGCTTTTGGAGAACACAACTAAGGAAAAAAATAATAATAATAAAAGAGAGAGAGAGAGAGAGAGAGAGAGAGAGAGGCTGTGAAACTATGAGGTATCAATTCTAGTTTGCCTAGGAAATTAGTTTTAAAAGTGTTTAATGAGCCGGGCGTGGTGCCGCACGCTTGTAATCCCAGCATTTGGGAGGCTGAGACCGGAGGATCCGGGTTCGCGGCCAGACTCAGCTACCTAGTGAGGCACTCCGCAACTTAGTGAGACCCGGTTTCAAAATAAAGAATAAAAAATAGGGCTGGGGGTGTAGCTCGGAGGTAGAATGCCCCTGAGTTCAATCCCCAGTACCGCAAAAAAAAAAAAAAAAAAAAAAAAAAAAAGTGTTTAATGGCCAGGTGCAGAGGTGCACGCCTGTAATCCCAGTACTTGGGAGGCTGGGGCAGGAGGATTGCAAGTTCGAGGACAGCCTCAGCAAGTAGTGAGACACTCATCAACCTAGTGAGACCCTGTTTTGAAATAAAAATAAAATAGGGCTGGGGGTATACCTTGGAGGTGAAAGGGCCCTGGATTGCATCCCCAGTTACACACACACACACACACACACACACACACACACACACACACACACACACTGCTTAATGTAACTGCATGGCAGAACAGGTGCTCTGTCGGTTGGAATTTGTTTAACTCTTTTGGGACAGAAATTTGGCAGGACATACGGAGCAGCAGTAATCCTTCTTTCAGGAGACTGTCTGAGGGCAAGTACTCCGCAGATTCAAAAGGTCATGTCCACGGTGGGGGGACATCTCTGACTGGCCGCCCCCTCCCAGGTCCAGGCCCCCTCCTAGCTAGAATGCAGGGTGCTGGTTCCCTGTGCGAACTCACAATTTCTCCGAAGGCCTGTGGGCTCAGTGCAGCCCCAGAGGTGCACGCCCCGGCTTCATTTTTGGAGCTCACCATTTGAGACAAGGAGCAGGAAGAATCCATCCTTGGGGTGGCGGCCCTGAGGTGTCTGGGTCCTCGGTCATCTGGCTGACTAGCAGTGACTGTTTGCTGAATGATCCTGGCTTGGTTCTAGGGTTTGCTCTGCTCTGTAGTTTTTTTTTTTTTTTTTTTTTTTTTTTTTTTTTTTGAAGTACTGGGGATTGAACTCAGGGGCATTCTACCTCCGAGCTACACCCCCAGCCCTGTTTTTTATTCTTTATTTTTATTTTTATTTATTTATTTTTTTTTTTGCGGTACCGGGGATTGAACTCAGGGGTATTCTACCTCCGAGCTATACCCCCAGCCCTATTTTTTATTCTTTATTTTGAAACCGAGTCTCACTAAGTTGCGGAGTGCCTCACTAGGTAGCTGAGGCTGGCCGCGAACCCGGATCCTCAGGTCTCAGCCTCCCGAATGCTGGGATTACAAGCGTGCGCCACCACACCCGGCTCTTATTCTTTATTTTGAAACAGGGTCTCACTAAGTTGCGGAGGGCCTCACTAGGTAGCTGAGGCTGGCCATGAACCCGGATCCTCTGGTCTCAGCCTCTCGAATGCTGGGATTACAAGTGCACCACGACGCCCAGCTGCTCTGTAGTTTTTAATTTGTTTGTTTGTTTTTTGTGGTACTGGGGATAGAACCCAGGGGCCTTCTACCTCCAGGCTACACACCCAGCCTTATTTTAATTATTTATTTATTTTGTGGTACTGGGGATGGAACCTAGGAGCATTCTGCCTCCAGGCTATACCCCAGCCTGATTTTATTCCTTTATTTTGAAACAGGGTCTCCCTAAGTTGTCGAGGGCCTCATTAAGTTGCTGAGGCTGGCTGAGAACCTGCGATCCTCCTGTCTCAGACTCCCAAGTACTGGGATTATATGCGTGCGCCACCACTCCTGGCTTTATTTTTTATTTTGAAATAGGGTCTTGCTAGGTTGCTGAGAGTCTCACTACTTGCTAAGGCTGTCCTTGAATCTGAGATCTTCCCGTCTCAGCCTCCGAAGTACTGGGATTACAAGTGTGCACCACTATGCCTGGCTCTCATTAGGGGTGTGTGTGTGTGTGTGTGTGTGTGTGTGTGTGTGCGTGTGAAAGATTCCAATTTGTGCAGTGTGCATGGATGTCTAACATTCTGAACTACATTATAAGGTGAGTCTATAGTGCACCAATAAAAGTGTATTAAAAAGAAAAAAAACAGCCGGGTGTGGTGGCGCACGCTTGTAATCCCAGCATTTGGGAGGCTGAGACTGGAGGATCCGGGTTCGAGGCCAGCCTCAGCTACCTAGTGAGGCCCTCCGCAACTTAGTGAGACCCTGTTTCAAAATAAAAGAATAAAAAATAGGGCTGGGGGTGTAGCTTGGAGGTAGAATGGCCCTGAGTTCAATCCCCAGTACCGCAAAAAAAAAAAAAAAAAAAAAAAAAGAAGAAGAAGAAAGAAAGAAAAAAAACCAAGCCGGGCGTGGTGGCGCACACTTGTAATCCTGGTACTTGGGAGACTGAGACTGGAGGATCTGGGTTCGTAGCCAGCCTCAGCTACTTAGTGAGGCCCTGTTTCAAAACAAAGAATAAAAAAATAGGATTGGGGTTGTAGCTCAGAGGTAAAATACCCCTGGGTTCAGCCCCCTAGTACTGCCAAAAAAAAAAAAAAACCCAAACCAAAAAAACCCCTCCACTTTATATGCATGAAGTGTTTTTCGTTGCTGTTTTTTTTGCTTTTTGATGCTGGGGATGGAGTCTGGGGCCTCCAGCTGGCTAAGCGTATGCTGGGTGTGTGTGTGTTACTGGTTATTGAACCCAGGGACGTTCTACCTCAAAGCTACACCCCCAGCCCTATTTTATTTTTTAATTTTGAAACAAGCTCTTGCTAAGTTGCTGAGGGTCTCACTAAGTTGCTGAGGCTGATTTTGAACCTGCGATCCTCCCGTCTCAGCCTCCCAAGTCCTGGGATGACAAGTGTGTGCCATCATGCCTGGCTTAAGTTCGTGTCCTCTCTCTCTCTCTCTCTCTCTCTCTCTCTCTCTCTCTCTCTCTCTCTCTCTCTCTAAGCAGTCCATTCTACCTTTTGTTTCCTGCCTAGAGATCTTGACTGGCACAAACTCTCACTCTAGAACGAAGCTTGTCTGTCGCTGTCCCAGAGAACAGCCTGGGGCAGGTCCCCGCCCAGCGATGACGGCTGTCCATGGGGCCCTTGGGGAGACAGCCAACCCGCCCCGTGCACGCCAACCCCCCTCTCCCCAGAGGAGAGAAGACTCAGGAGGGAGTTTTGAAAGGAACATCTGTAAGGGGAGAGAGTGTGGTCCCCTCAACTAGGCCCCGCAGGGGGAGCTCCAAGAGAAATGGGGGCATGTGCCAGGAGGGGAGACTTTGGTGGAGGGGCTGAAACCCAGGGGCCCCCTCCCGGAGGCTGCTGCGGCAGAGTGAGGGACTCTTTGGAAGACTCTGAGATGGCAGGAGGGGGAAGAGGCCTGAGTGGTCTTTGGCAGGCCCCAGTGTGGCATCCCTTGAGGCCCAGGGTGCTGTGGATATCAGGTCAGGCTGGATCAGGGCCCATCCTTGTGACCTCGGTTTACCTTGATTGCCTCTTTAAAGGTTCAGTCTCCAAATATAGTATTATTCTGCAGAGCTGGGGGTCAGGGCTGTGGCATGGATTTGTGGGGAGTTGATTCAGACCGTAATAAGCACGTTGGCTGTGCCAGGCACTCTTGAACCTCTAATAGTGAGTGAGACAGTCTCCAGCACTCCTGAAGTTAGAAAGGAAACACAAACACCGGGCCAGTGTGTGGCTCATGCCCATTGTCCCAGGACTTGGGAGGCTGAGACAGGAGGACCGAAGATTCGAGGCCAGCCTCAGCAACTTAGTGAGACCTTGTTTCAAAATAATAAAATGAAATAGGGCTGGGGGTATAGCTCAGACATAGAATGCCCCTGGGTTCAATTCCCAGTACCCCTCCAGCCTCCACAACAAAACAAATCTATCATTTTTTTTTTTTTTTTTTTTTTTTTTGCGGTATTAGGGGTTGAACCCAGGGGCATTCTACCTCCGAGCTATACCCCCAGCCCTATTTTTTATTCTTTATTTTGAAACAGGGTCTCACTAAGTTGCAGAGAGCCTAAGTAGCTGAGGGTGGCCACGAACTCAGATCCTTAGGTCTCAGCCTCCCAAGTACTGGGATTACAAGTGTGCGCCACCATGCCTGGCCATATTTTTATCTTCTAATTGCTTCTTTTTTAAGGATATATTGAGGATATACTTTAAATATCATAAAACCCACCCATTATAAGTAGTTCAACAATTGCTTTTTTTTTTTTTTTGGTGGTACCTAGGGGGATTCTACCTCTGAACTACACCCCCAGCCCTATTTTATTTTATTTTTTGCAGTACTGGGGATGGAACCGAGGAGCATTCTACCTCCAAGCTACACTCCTAGCCCTATTTTTTATTCCTTATTTTGAAACAGGGTCTCACTAAGTTGCAGAGGGCCTCACTAAGTAGCTGAGGCTGGCTGTGAACCCGGATCCTCCGGTCTCAGCCTCCCACGTACTGGGATGACAAGCACACACCACAGTGCCTGGTTTATTTTATTTTTTATGTGAAAACAAGGTTTCACTAAGTGGCTGAGATCTTCACTACTTTGATCCTCCTGTCTGGGCCTCCCAAGTACTGGGCTTTCTAGCATGCGCTACCATATCTGGCTTTCACTCTTGTGTTGTATATTTTATGGGTTTGGGACAAGTCTATAATGACATATATCTATCATGAAAGTAGCATACCTAGTATTTTCACTACCCTAAAAATTCTCTGTGTTACATCTAGCAATCCTCCCTGGTAACCACTGATCTTTTTACTGTCTCCATAGTTTTATCTTTTTCAGAACATCACAGTTGGGATCATAGACTATGTAGCCTTTTCAAATTGGCCCTCTTTCACTTAGCAATATGGTGTGTGTGTGTGTGTTGTGTGTGTGTGTGTGTGTGTGTGTGTGGGCACTGGGGATTGAACCCGGGGGCCTTCTACCTTTGAGCTCCACCCCCAGCCCTATTTTATTTTTATTTTGAAACAGGGTCTCACTAGGTTGATGAGAGTCTCACTACTTGCTGAGGCTGTCCTGCAAACCTTCTGCAAATAGAGATGCTTTATTTCATCTTTTTCTATTGGTATGCCTTTTAATTCCTTTTCTTGCCTTATTGCACCAGCTAGCATTTCCAATTCTACGTTAAGCAGACACCCTTGCCTCCTTCCTGATCCTAGAGGGAAAACATTTGGTCTTTTATCATTATGCATAGATGATAGATGTAGGATTTTGTAGATACTCTTTATATCACATTGAGGAATTTCCTCTGTATTCTTGTTTTTCGGGGAGGTTTTTTTGTTTGTTTGTTTTTTGTTTTTTTTTGTTTTGGTGGTGCCAGGGATTGAACCCAGGGGATTCCACCTCTGAGCTACATCCCAAGCCCAAGCCTTATTTTTTTATTTTGAAACAGGGTCTCAGTAAGTTGCAGAGGACCTCACCAAGTAACTGAGAAAGCTGAGACTGGCCATGAGCCCAGATCCTCCTGTCTCAGCCTCCCAAGTACTGCGATTACAAGTGTGCACCACCACACCTGGCTTCTGAGAGTTTTTATTATTAGTGATTCATTGAATTTTGCCAGTCTTTTTTCTGTGGTTTTCTTTTTTAGCCTATTCAAGTATGGCGGATTACATTGTTTGATTTTCAAATATTGAGCCAACTTTTCTTCCCTGGAATAAATTTCACTTGATCGGTGTGTATGTGTAGGGTTGTGGGGGCTGGGGATTGAAACTAGGCCTCATGCATGCTAAGCACTAAGCTACTCCTAGCCCTGTAATTTTTTTTTTTTTTTTGCGGTACTGGGGATTGAACTCAGGGTCGTTCTACCTCGAGCTATATCCCCAGCCCTATAATTAGTCTTTATTTTGAAACCGGGTCTCACTAAGTTGCCGAGTGCCTCACTAGGCAGCTGAGGCTGGCCTCGAACCCTGATCCTCCGATCTCAGCCTCCCAAATGCTGGGATTACAAGTGTGTGCCACCACGCCCGGCTCTGTAATTGTTTTTATAGGTCAGTAAATTCTATTTGATAATATTTTGTTAAGGACTTTAGAGTCCATTCATGTGGGATATTGGTCTGGATATATATTTTAGGACTGTCTTTGGTTTGGGCATAGGGTAATATTGGGAAGTATTTTTTCCTCCTCCCTTCTATTTCCTGGAAGGTAATGTGTAGAATTGATGTTAATTTTTCTTTGAAAGTTTAGTAGAATTTTTCAGAGAAACCATATGGGCCTGGAGATTTTATTTTCCAAAAAAGTCTTGTGTCACTTCTCTCTGGCCTCCATGGTTTTTAAAGAGAAATTTCCTCTCATTTTAATCGTTTTCTCTTAGATATGAGATATTGCTTTTCCCTTATATATTTTTGTTTATTTTGTTTTGTTTAAGGTACTGGAGATTGAACCAGGGCCATTCTACCTTCAGGCTATACCTCTAGACCTTTTTATTTTTTATTTTGAAACAGAGTCTTGCTAAATTGCCGAGGATCTCACCTAAGTTGCCAAGAATGGCCATGAACCTGAGATCCTACCGTTTCAGCCTCATAAGTACTGGGATTACAGACCTGTACCACCATGCCAGCTTCTCTTTCTTTCTTTCTTTCTTCTCTCTCTCTCTCTCTCTTCCTCCCTCCCTCCCTCCCTCCTTCCCTATTGGAGATTGAACTCAGGGGCATTCTACCTCCGAGCTACACCCCCAGCCCTATTTTTTATTCTTTATTTTGAAACAGGGTCTCTCACTAAGTTGCGGAGGGCCTCACTAGGTAGCTGGGGCTGGCCGAGAACCCAGATCCTCCCGTCTCAGCCTCCCAAGTACTGGGATTATAAACGTGCGCCACCATGCCCAGTTTTGTATGTGGCATCCGGGTTTGTTATTGTTGTTATTGTACTTAGCACAAAGAATAGGAAAAAAATATATACCTACTCTTATCTTCCTGCAAGTGAAAGACCCTTAAAAACTTGTGATGAAGCCGGGCGTGGTGGCGCACGCTTGTCATCCCAGGACTTGGGAGGCTGAGACAGGAGGATCTGGGTTCGCAGCCAGCCTCAGCTACTTAGGCCCTCTGCAATTTGGTGAGACCCTGTTTCAAAATAAAGCATAAAAAACAGGACTGGAGGTGGATCTCAGCAGTAGAATGCCCCCGGGTTCAATCCCCAGTACCTCAAAAAAACAAAAACTCGTGATGAACTCCAATTTCCAAACAGTGCACGGGCCAGTCTTTCCACACCTGTTTTACCAGACGAGCATTCCTAGCACCCCAGCAGGCTCCCTCGACCCTGGAGGCACACATTTTCACTTGCTTCTTTCAAGAAGTCCGGACGGGCCGGGCGTGGTGGTGCACGCTTCTAATCCCAGTATTTGGGAGGCTGAGACTGGAGGATCCGGGTTCGAGGCCAGCCTCAGCTACCTAGTGAGGCACTCCACAACTTAGTGAGAGACCCTGTTTCAAAATAAAGAATAAAAAATAGGGCTGGGGGTGTAGCTCGGAGGTAGAATGCCCCTGAATTCCATCTCCTGTACCACAAAAAAAAAAAAAAAAAAAAAAAAAAAGAAGTCCAGCTGGCTGCAGATGGTGAGAGGCCAGGGAGGGCATGCCAGCGGCATCCCAGTCATCCAGATGACTCTGTGGGGCCGGGGTGGCCTAGAGCCTGAAGATCCCTTCCAGATCCTTCCATCCCTGCCTCTCCTCACTGGCCTGGGTCATCAGTGGGGTTGAGCAGGCCCAGACCAACTGAAGCAGGTGGGGAAACCCCGCTCTTTCTGCAACCAGGCTCCATGTCAGGAAGAGGAAATCAATTCTAGCCTCTGGATGCCCTCTTTCCTCACCCCTGGGGTCAGCTGTGCATTTTCTCTTACCCAACATCCCTCCAAGTGACTCCATGCTGATTTATTCCTTCATTCCTTCCTTCCTTTCTTTCTTTTTTTTTTGTTTTTTTTTTTTTTTTTGCGGTACTGGGGACTGAACTTGCTGATTTATTCCTTCCTTCCTTTCTTTTTTTTCTTTTTCAGTATTGGGGACTGAACTCAGGGGCATTCTAGCCCCAAGCTACACCCTCAGCCCTATATTTTATTCTTTACTTTGAAACAGGGTCTCACTAAGTTG
>PVLC010006681.1:25755-59363 GCA_004027655.1 Graphiurus murinus
TTTTTATTCTTTATTTTGAAACAGGGTCTCACTAAGTTGTA
This sequence comes from Graphiurus murinus, assembly GCA_004027655.1. Classification (NCBI taxonomy): domain Eukaryota; kingdom Metazoa; phylum Chordata; class Mammalia; order Rodentia; family Gliridae; genus Graphiurus; species Graphiurus murinus. The sequence continues at coordinate 25,797 of PVLC010006681.1, forward strand.
GAGGGCCTCACTAAGTAGCTGAGGCTGGCCATGAACCCGGATCCTCTGGCCTCAGCCTCCCAAGTACTGGGATTGCAAGCGTGCACCACCACGCCTGGCTCCAATTTTTTAATCTTTATTTGAAAACAGGGTCTCCTTAAGTTGCAGAGGACCTCACTAAGGAGCTGAGGCTGGCTGCAAGCTTGTGATCCTCCTGTCTCAGCTTCCCAAGTACTGGTATGACAAGCGTGCACCAGCATGCCCGGCTCCATGCTGGTTTCATCAATAAACATGGTGAAGGGTTGGCCACTCAGGGCTGGTTTACCAACCAACGCTGTTTAACTTTGCCCAGCCCTGGATTATATGTAGAACTGTCAACAGGGAGAGTAATTGGCTGGGGGTTAGAGAGACAGGATAGAGAAATATCGAGAGAGACAAGGACAGAGAAAGAGACATTAGAGGGCAAATCAGCCTGAGTCACTTAGATAACCCCCTTTTCCTCATTTGTAAAGTGGAGTCAATATTTCTACCTTTGGAGGAATGGGGGGGGGGTGGGGCTGGCAATTCTGTTGTACAAAGAACTCAGCAGATCGTGGGAGTTTGGTAAATATGCATGATCATTATTATCCATGTAATAAACTCACGGAAAGCCGGACGTGGCGGCACAAGCTTGTCATCCCAGTGCTTGGGAGGCTGAGACGGGAGGATCTCAGGTTCGAGGACAGCCTCAGCAAGTAGTGAGGCTCTCGGCAACCTAGCAAGACCCTGTTTCAAAAAAAAAAAATAAAAATGGAGCTGGGGGTGTAGTGCAGAGGTAGAATGCCCAGGATTCCATCCTCAGTATCACAAAACAAACTAACTAACTAACTAACTAACTAAATAACTAATGGAAAGTAAGCATTATGCTCAACCCTACTCCCTGTGGCCTGGCTTTGATATAACCCTGGGCTTTTTCCTGGACAGAGAGGAAGGGGTGAGGTGTTACAGAGGGAGGTTGAGAGTCAAGGCAGGGCCTATGGTGTCCCGGGGAGATCTGGGCCCAGACGTGCCTGCGAGGTTGATGAATGGCTAGCATTTATTGATCACCTGCTATGTGTGCACCAGGCATGCTACCTCCGAGCTACACCCCCAGCCCTATTTTTTATTCTTTATTTGGAAACAGAGTCTCACTAAGCTGTGGAATGTCTCACTAGGTAGCTGAGGCTGGCCTCGAACCCAGATCCTCCTGTCTCAGCCTCCCGAATGCTGGGATTACAAGGGTGCGCCACCACGCCCGGCTTAGAATTAATCACTTTAATGGACTTACTAGGTGGTAATTTAGCAAGTGGGTGTGGCTAGAAGAGTGGTCACCGAGGAACCTACTCCTACAGCTTTGGGGACTGTATCTGTCCCTGATCTCCTACTGTCGCTTTCTTTGCTTCCTGCTGCATTTAGTTGAGCTCAGCTCCCCCCCCCCCCCCCGCCTTCCCCATCTCTCTGTGCCGCCATGATGGCTGCCTTACAGTTGGCCGACTATGGACGGAACCTCCAAAACAGTGAGTCAAATAAATGTTTCCTCCTCTCTGATGTTCCTGTCAGGTGTTCCTGTCCTGGGGTGATGAATAACAAGTTGATCAATTCAGTCGGGGTGCTGCCTAGTGCCTGCACAGTCCTGCTGGGCTGGTTGGGGTTGAAGGAAGGTGTAGTAGGCCAGCGGGCCATGGAGGGCTGTACGCAGAGGCCTGGACTGCAGCCGGCTCCCATTCCCATTTGTTCTGGCTGTCTGCCCTGGGGCCAGCTGCGTGGGGTCTCCTCTCACTCCAGAGGGGTCTCGGGGGCCTGGGTCCAGCTGGGCAGAATCCGCGTGTGGTGGAGACGTTGGCGCCACGGGGGCCAGCCAGCCAGGGTTCTTAATTTCCTGGCCGGCCGCCTGGAAGCCACAGACCCCGGGGGTCGAGGTGGGTTGGAATGCGGGCGTCGCTGAGGAGGCCTGGGGTCCTGAGCCAAGTGTCTGTTCTGATTTGGACGGTGCAAGGTGACGTGTGAGGGAGGGTGTGCTGCCAGCAGTCAGGGACCCCCAGCCCCCCCTCACCGCCCCCCAACACCAGCCAGTGCAAAAGCGGGGCTGGAGGTGGCTTCTGGCGTTATCTGTGTCACCTCCTTCCTCGCTGTCCCCAGCATCAATTCCTGCTTCCTGCCTGCCTCTGAAGCTCACTTTCCTGTCTCTACTCCTCACCCCGACCCTACCTGCCATCTGCTGTACCCAGAGGATTCATAACTCTGAAGACAGCAACGTACGTCTGAATTTCAGCTCTTTTCCATCTATCTGCAAATTGCTGTTGGGCTGCCTCAGGCCTGACTCTGAGCTGTCAAAACCTTGATGTAAGAATCTGCTCGAGCCGGGCGTGGTGGCGCACGCTTGTAATCCCAGCATTTGGGAGGCTGAGACCGGAGGAGCCGGGTTTTCGGCCAGCCTCAGCTACTTAGTGAGGCACTCAGAAACTTAGGGAGACTCTGTTTCAAAATAAAGAATAAAAAAATAGGGCTAGGGGTATAGCTCAGAGGTAGAATGCTCCCAGTACTGAAAAAAAAAAAAAAAAAATCTGCTTGATGAGCAGGGTACGGTGGTGAACACTTGTAATTCCAAAACTTTGGAGGCTGAGACAGGAGGATCACAGGTTCAAGGACAGCTTCAGCAAATAGTGAGACTCTTGTCAACCTAGTGAGACCCTGTTTCCGAATAAGAAATAAAATAAAACACACACTAACCTGTTTATAATTGGACATTTTGAATTTTGAATACTTTAAATCTTTCCTTTAAAAAAAAAAGTTCTGCTGGGTACAGTGACACATGCCTATAATCCCAGTCCTTGGGAGGCTAAGATAGGAGGATTGCGGTTTTGAAGCCAGCCTCCCCAACTTAGTGAGGCCCTCAGCAGCTTATGAAGACTGTTTCTAAATAAAACAGTAAACTACTGGGTGTGGTGGTGCGTGCCTATAATCCCAGTACTTGGGAGGCTGAGACAGAGACCGGAAGATCGCAGGCTTGAAGCCAGCCTCGGCAATTTAGTGAGGCCCTCAGCAACCTAGCGAGACCCCTGTTTCCAAATAAGAAATAAAATCGGGTGGGGGGTGTGGATCAGAGGGAGGTCGAATACCTCTGGGTTCAATCCCAGCGTCTCTCACACACACACACACACACACACACACACACACACACACACACGAAGATCTCACAGAAATCAAAGTTCTGTTTTTGGCAGACACAAAACCTCAAAATTCCAGAACAACCTAGAAATCCTAAATAAAGTAGAAGCAGCAGCCTTCGTCGCTGACGCTGGCCCAGATCAATGTGCTGGCGCTGCGCTGTGTGGGGGAGGGCGTCCCTAAATTAGAGTCCCTCCTGCGGAAGTGGGATCAGAGCAGAGCGGCTTGACACCCCCAAGGTCAGCAACTCTCCAGGTATCCGTCACCAGGGCCTGGCTGAGGGCTTGCTCAACACTCGGAAGGGGCCGCATGCCCCACAGCTGTCCCGGATCTCAAGCGGTCCCCTCCTGTCCGTTGGCTGTGGGCATTCGAGAGACATGGTTCACTGGGTGTGGTGGCACACGCCTGTAATCCCAGGACTTTGGAGGCTGAGACAGGAGGGCTGCAGGTTTGAGGCCAGCCCCTGCAACTTTGCAAGGCCCTCAGCAACTTAGTGAGACTGTTTTATTTATTTATTTATTTATTTATTTATTTATTTATTTATTTATTTATTTTTTTCCGTACTGGGGATTGAACCCAGGGGCATTCTACCTCTGAGCTATACCCCCAGCCCTATTTTTATTCTTTATTTTGAAACAGGGTCTCACTAAGTTGCAAAGGGCCTAAATACTGGGATTACAAGTATGCACTCCCACGCCCAGCTAGAGACCCTAGTAAAGTAAAGCCTGTTGTGGGGGTACAGGCTTGGGATACCAGTACTTGGGAGGCCAAAACAGCCTTAGCAAGTACTGAGACTCTCATCAACCTAGTGAGACCCTGTTTCAAAATAAAAATACAGCTGGGCGTGGTGGCGCACGCTTGTAATCCCAGCATTTGGGAGGCTGAGACCGGAGGATCCAGGTTCTCGGCCAGCCTGAGCTACCTAGTGAGGCACTCTGCAACTTAGTGAGACCCTGTTTCAAAATAAAGAATAAAAAATAGGGCTGGGGGTGTAGCTTGGAGGTAGAATGCCCCTGGGTTCAATCCCCAGTACTGCAAAAAAAATACAATAGGGCTGAGAGGTAGAATGCCCCTGGGTTCAAACTCCAGTACCACACACATACGAAAAATAATAACAATAATGATGATAATAATAATAATAATAATAATAATAATAAGAAGAAGAAGAAGAAGAAGAAGAAGAAGAAGAAGAAGGAGAAGGAGAAAGATAAGGAGGAGAGGAAGAAGGAGAAGGAGAAGGAACAAAAAATAAAAAGGGCTGGGAGTGTAGCTCAGAGATAGAATGCCCCTGGATTCTGGGGCCTCAAATTCACTCCTTCCCCAGCCCAAGCCCTATTCCTGCAACCCAGAACCTCGATCCCTCCCTCCCTCCCTCCCTCCCGCTGCTACCCTCACCACGGTGTCCCCAGCAGCAGCCCAGGGCCCTGTCTGTCTTACAGGACAGGCCGGCTCAGTTTGAGTCCCTGGGGTGATCTTGACTGAACTTCCCCAGAATCTGAATCCTACCCCACCCCCATCTCTTCTGCATCGCAGCTCTTTTTTTATTTTATTTTATTTTATTTTTTGGTGCTGGGAATTGAACTCAAGGATCTCCTACCTCCAAGCTATACCCCCCTAGCCCTATTTGGTTTTCTCTTTTTAATCTGAAACAAGATTTAATTAAGTTGCTCAGCGCCTCACTAAGTTGCTGAGACTGGCTTTGAACCTTCGATCTCCCTGTCTCAGCCTCCCAAGTACTACGGTTACGGGCACGCGCCCCCACGCCTGGCTCTGCATCTCAGCTCTTACTACTCCCTTCCCCGGGCAAGCGGCTGGATGTGCCCACTGCGGTGTCTCAGAGCTCAGAGAGCTGCAGCCGAACACCCAGGGCCTCCCAGCTGGGAGCTAAGCTCACACCAGCCTTGCTCCAAAGCCTGGGCTGCACCAGACTCGGGCTTCACCACACCTGGCACAGGTTAGGTTTCCAAGCCATGGCCGCCCAAGGGCCAGACACATCCAGCTGGGAGGGCTGAGCCAGGAGGCTCCAGCAAGGCGATGGATGGCCCCTGAACCCAAGGTGGGAGGGTCTTTTCTTCAGAGGGCTGAGAAGGAGCAGCCTCAGGCAAAGGAGCAGAGGCAGGGGCGAGTGTGGTGAAAGCAAAGGCTAGAGAGGAAGGGTCAGGCCTGGGGATGCGGGCTGGGTAGTTTGGATTCCGATCTTACGGTAGTAGGGAGCCATGGAAGGTATTTGAGCATCGGGGGTGTATGCATTGTTGCATGGATGGGAGAAGGCCAGGGGCCCCCGTCGACAGGCAGTCAGGAGGCTCAGAAGTGGCTCTTGGTAAGCTTGGAGCAGAGCGGAAGCCACGGAGGAAGGATGTAGGGTGGGAACACGGGGTACATACAGTGCCCAAAGGTTCTGAGAAAGGCTGCGGCCGGGGTGTGCAGCAGTGACGTCACCCTGGAAGAGGGCGGTGGGACACACGGAGCCACACGCAGGTGCCCCACATCGTCACCTGGCGCCTAGTGAGTGCTCCACGAAAGGAGGTTATAGGAGCCGGGCGTAGTACTTGGGAGGCTGAGACTGGAGGATCACAGGTTGGCGGCCAGCCTCAGCTACTTAGTGAGACCCTGTTTCAAAATAAGGGATAAAAAAATAGGGCTGGGGGTGTAGCTCGGAGGTAGAATGCCCCTGGGTTCCATTCCCAGTACTGCAAAAAAGAAAAAGAAAAAATGTAGGTTATAGGGACGGATGGACCAACAGCCTCCCTTCCTCTAGGTCTGCCCCAGTTACCTTCCTGCCTGTTCCCCCTCCCCCCACAGCCTCTCCTCTTTGCCCACCCTGCCCCGTGGCCCTGGAAGACCCCAACCACCCGGCGGTGCTGGCCCAGCATCCAGCTGAGAACTCCTTCCCTCTCCTCCAGGGCACCCGCGTGGCATCTCTCTCTCCCCGTCGCCCTCCCCCTCCCTCCCTGTCTCCATGGCGACTCACCACCTCCTGCATCCCAGCCTCTGCCAGGGATTCTGAGCATCTGAGCAGGGCTGAGCTGTCCCTCCCTCCTCCCGATCGAGCGAGCGAGCGCTGGTACCCGCAGCCCTGTCTCCTCCCCCTGGGGTGAGTCCAGTGGCAGCCTCCTCTTCCCAGAGGGGGGCCTGTCACATTTATCCTCCAGCTTGGACGGACTGACAGACGGACGGACGGACACGGGGAGGCCATCCCCCTGCCCCACCCTCCACCTGCCGCCGCAGCTCAGCTTGCCCCTGGAGAAAGCTGTCCTCCCTTCTGTCCGTCCATCCTGGGTTTCCCTTTGGGCCTCTGTCTGTGCGACCGGCTCCCATCCCAGCCTCCCATGCCGAGGCCCACCTTGTCCGTCACTTCTTTCTGTCACCGGCTCGGCAAACGGGCAAGTCTGGGGTCCTGAGATCTGGGAAAGGGGTGGGGGTGGTGATGGAGGGAGGAAGGAGCCACCAGGATGGGGGATGGGCCTGGGGCGGAATGGGGGAGGGGCCCTGGGAATCCAGAACGGGACCGAGGAGCCTGGCTTCTGCTCTAATTATTATTATTTTTTTTTCCCTCCCCCTCTCTCCAAGGAGAGAAAACGGAGCTTCATGGGAAACAGCAGCAACAGTTGGTGAGCAGCGGCGGCGCGGCGGCGGCGGTGGGGAGTGGTGCAGAGGGCTGGCCTTTTAGCCAGCCTGCCTGGAAACCCTGGGGCCCAGGAGGCTGAGGCTGGTGCAGGTGCAGGGCCGTCTTTGGGGAGGCAGCAGCAGGCTGTGGAGGGAGGGACAGTGATGAGGAGCAGGTGGGCGCTGCAGGGAGAGATGCTCTCATCAGAGATCAGAGAGAGAGAGAGAGAGAGAGAGGGAGAGAACAGGGTCTTTTAAGAACCAGATGCCTCGCCCATCTGTGCCTGGGTACTGCCACCCTCTCCCAACTATCCCAGTGGTGGTGGTGTGTGTGTGTGTGTGTGTGTAGTTTATTGCCCCTTGGGATCTGACTGAAGTCAGCACTAACCTCTCTCCACTGAGACAATTAGGAAATGAGGGTCCAGAGTGGGGAAGGACCTTGCCCGGGGTCGCAGGGTTGCACGGCTGGGAGGTGGATAGTCAGGGTTCTGTGCAGGCTTCCTCTGCCGCCCCCCTCACTTTGGGACTCCCAAGACCCGGGGTGCAAGCGCATTGAGCCAGAGCCCCTTTCTGGGAGCAGCTCCCTCAGCCCAGTTGGCCCTGGTGGCACAGAGGGTCCTCCAGCCTCCAACCCTGCACCGGACAGACATGCTGCTTTTGAACGGCCGGTCCTGTCTGTCCCCCGCCGCCCCCAGGTCCCGCGCACCATTCCCCAAGTTGGAGCTGGGCCTGGGGCCCCGTCCCCCGGCCCCTCGGGAGTTGCCCGCCTGCTCCATCTGCCTGGAGAGGCTTCATGAACCCGTCTCCCTGGACTGCGGCCACGACTTCTGCGCCCGGTGCTTCAGCACACACCGCGTGCCCGGCTGCGAGCCACCCTGCTGTCCCGAGTGCAGGAAGATCTGCAAGCAGAAGAAGGGCCTGCGCAGCCTGGGAGAGAGGATGAAGCTCCTGCCGCAGCGGCCGCTGCCCCCCGCGCTGCAGGTGCAGGGACAGCTCTGGGCCAGATCCAAGGGGGCGCGGGGCTTGGGCCCTATTCTGGAACGTCAGGACGGGGCTGGGTTGCATTCCAGACTTGGGGACCCATTTGAGCTACTCAAGGGGACTCTTCTGTCCCTGGCCCAGGAGACCTGCGCCGTGAGGGCAGAGCCGCTGCTGCTGGTGAGGGTGAGCGCCTCCGGGGGCCTCATCCTCAGGATGGGGGCCATCAACCGCTGCCTGAAGCACCCGCTGGCCAGGGACGCCCCTGTCTGCCTGCTCGCCGTGCTGGGGGAGCCTCGCTCAGGGAAGTCCACCCTCCTCGACCACTTGCTCCGGGGCCTGCCTGGCTTGGTGAGGGCAGGGCTGTCAGGCCGGGCCGGAGCCCGCGGTTGGTTCTGGGAGGGCGGCTGAGTCCTGAGCCCCTGTCTTCTTTTGGGGGCACAGAATGGATCAGCTGCTGTGTCTCGCTCTCCCTGCAGGAGTCCAGCGAGGCTGGTTGGCCCCGAGGAGAGGGGTTCAGATGGGGGGCCAATGGGCTGACCAGGGGTATTTGGATGTGGAGTCACCCCTTTCTGCTGGGGAAAGAGGGGAAGAAGGTAATGGGGGAGGGGCGGCAAGAGGTCAGGGGTGGGTCAAGGAGGGGTGGGGAGGGGAAGAGGGCAGGCAGAGGTGGACAAATGGTGGTGCATGCCCGTGACCCCAGGACTTGGGGAGCTGAGGCGGGAGGCTTACAGGTTCAAGGTCAGCCATTTAACAAGACTCTCAGCCACTTAGCAAGACCCTATTTTTTGGAGTAAAGAGGGCTGGGGGAAGAGGCCGTGGTGGTGCACCTGCGTCATCCCAGTACACACAGGACAATCGCAGGTTGGCAGCCCGCCTCAGCGACTTAGCAAGACCCTCTGCAACTTAGCGAGACCCTGCTTCAAAATTAAAAAACAAGAGCCGGGCGTGGTGGCGCACGCTTGTAATCCCAGCATTCGGGAGGCTGAGACCGGAGGATCCGGGTTCGCCTCAGCTACCTAGTGAGGCCCTCTGCAACTTAGTGAGACTCGGTTTCAAAATAAAGAATAAAAAATAGGGCTGGGGGTGTAGCTCGGAGGTAGAATGCCCCTGAGTTCAATCCCCAGTACCACAAAATAAATGATAATAATAATAAATAAATAAAGGCTGGGGGAGGGGTGCAGCTCAGAGGTAGAATGCCCCTGGTTTCAACACACGCACGCACGCACGCACGCACAATCTTTGGGGGTGAGGATAGGAAGGCTGGGGATTACTGAAAGACCAGACGCCCCCCGGCAGGATGGCTGACCCCTCGGTGCATCCTCCCGCCCCGCCCCGTGCAGGTGGCTGTGTTCCTGGTGGACACCGGGGACGCCATGAGCCGGGAACTGAGCCGGGAGACGCAGCTCAAGCTCTGCGCCCTCACGGTGATGCTGAGCTCCTACCAGGTGAGGGGCGCTGCCGCCGATCGGCATCCCCGCCTGCCCGCGTGCCCGCCTCCGGCTTGGCCTCCTCTGGGGCCCTGGCAGATCGCAGGCTTTGGTGTCTGCAGGCTCGGGGTGGGGATGGGGCACCCCGAAAGACAGGAGATGGTCTAAGTCATAAAGGAGGGCTGGCAGTCCCTGGGGGAGGAGGGTACGTAGGATCCCAAGCCTGTGACCACACGGCACTGTCTCGCCAGGGTCCTCCCAGCCTTGCCTCGCCTCTGCAGACCCTCCTGCATCTTTTTCTTTTTGCGGTACTGGGGATTGAACTCAGGGGCATTCTACCTCCGAGCTACACCCCCAGCCCTATTTTTTATTCTTTATTTTGAAACCGGGTCTCACTAAGTTGCGGAGTGCCTCACTAGGTCGCTGAGGCTGGCTGTGAACCCAGATCCTCCAGTCTCCGCTTCCCAAATGCTGGGATTACAAGCGTGCACCACCACGCCCGGCTACCCTCCCGCATCTTGTTCTCTTTGCTTGCAGATCCTGAACACCTTCCAGGAGCTGAAGGACACAGACCTGGACTATCTGGAGGTGAGGGGGCTTCTGTCACTGGGGTGTGGACTACAAGCCAGGGGGCCGCCGGAGCAGAGAGAACCAGCGCCCTCCCGCTCCGCTCTGCTCCGGCCTGGGGTTTTATGAGGCTTACACAGGGTCTCTGGGTTGGAGCGTGGGTCGTGGCCTGGGATGCTTGGTTGGGGAGAAGAACCCCAAGATGGAAGGTGGGGGGCTGGGCTCCTGCTGCAGCTCCCTGTTCTCTGTGTCCGCCCCAGACCTTTGTCCACGTGGCGGAGGTGATGGGCAAGCATTATGGGATGGTGCCAATCCAGGTAAGGCTCCCGATTCTAGATGCATCAGCCTGATCCTGAACCTCCCCCCCCACCCAGGGGGGTCCCCAGGCCGCTGGTGTCAGGATCCCTTGTCTTCCAGCATCTGGACCTCTTGGTTCATGACTCAGCCCACCCCAGCAAGGCAGGGCAGGGGCTCCTGGGTGACCTCCTCCAGGTGAGCCCTGCCCAGGGACGGGAGGGGAGGGACGCGGGCTGCAGGGAGGGCAGAAGGCAGCGTCCCTGCAAGGGCCGACACGGTGGCGGGCAACTCCCCAGCTCAGACCCTGCTAAACCCATCAGAAATTGCCCAGCAAGTACCCCAAGGTCCAGGAGCTGCTCCTGGGGAAACGAGCCCGGTGCTACCTCCTGCCTGCGCCAGGGAAGCGGTTTGTGAACAACGGCCTCAGAAGCCCAGGATGCGGTGAGTGAACCCGGAGCAAAGACCCCCCCCCTATTCCCTGCACCGCCAGGGCACCCCCAGCCTTTCTCCTGGCCAAGCCCCCAGTCCCCGCAACACTGGAACTCTCTCTCTCTCTCTCAGACACAGAGGATGACTTCCGCCGCCTCCTTCTGCCCTATGTTTCCGATGTGCTGAGCGCAGCCCCCCAGCACGCCAAGAGCCGCTGTCAGGGTTACTGGAGCGAGGGGCGCACCGCAGCCAGGGGGGACAGACGCCTACTCACGGGGCAGCAGCTGGCTCAGGAGATCAAGGTGTGGAAACTCCCAGATGAGCCTGCACCGGCAGGGCTTTGCCCTGGCTGACCCGAGCTGGTGTCTCTACAGAACCTCTCTGGCTGGATGGGGCGGATGGGACCTGGTTTCAGCTCTCCGGAGGAGGTACAGCAGCAGTGGGCCCTGGGGGTCTGGAAAGGGGATCTGAGGAGGGGGGGCATCCCGCGGCGTATCCTGGGAGCAGAGATGAGGAGGAAGCGGCGGCAGAGGAGGAGGAGGAGGAGGAAGGAGGGAGGGAGGCAGCCTGGGCTTTCCTGTGGACAGATGGCCGCCCAGCTCCATGATCTGAAGAAAATCGAAGCTGCCAGGAAGGAGTTTGAGGAGTACGTGAGGCAGCAGGTGAGGCCCGGGCCGTGCAGGTGGTTGGGGAGGGGGGGGAGACCCTCCCCGGCCACCTTTGCTTCTTCTCCCGTTCTCCCCCCAGGACGCAGCCACTAAGCGTATCTTCTCTGCGCTCCGGGTCCTGCCGGACACCATGCGGAATCTGCTGTCTACACAGAAGGATACCATCTTGGCCCGCCACGGGGCCGCCCTGCTCTGCAAGGAGAGGGAGCAGGCCCTGGAGGCCCTGGAGGCCGAGCTGCAGGCGGAGGCCAAGGCCTTCATGGACTCCTATACGATGCGCTTCTGCGGCCACCTGGCCGCCGTGGGGGGCGCCGTGGGGGCCGGGCTCATGGGCCTGGCGGGGGGTGTGGTGGGGGCCGGCATGGCTGCAGCCGCGCTGGCCGCGGAAGCTGGCATGGTGGCGGCCGGGGCGGCCGTGGGGGCCACGGGGGCTGCCGTGGTTGGGGGTGGCGTCGGTGCTGGGTTGGCGGCCACCGTAGGCTGCATGGAGAAGGAGGAGGACGAGAGGGTCCAGGGCGGGGACCGAGAGCCTCTTCTCCAGGAAGAGTAACTGCCCAGGAGTTGAGGCGGAGGGAAGGACCTGGGGGTAAGGTTGGGGCCATGCCCCGGCTGCACAGGAGCCCACGTGTGCCCCCTCGCACCGCCCCTCTCGGATGCCGAACGTCTTGATCGGCTGCCCCGGCCGGGGGAGTCAAGGTGACTCGTTGGTGCACACCTGTGATCCCAGTACAGAATTCTGAGGCTGAGACAGGAGGCTGAGAAGGGAGGATCACAAATGTGAGGCCCGCCTCCGCGACTTAGGGAGGCCCTCTGCAACTCGGCGAGACCCTGTTGCAACATAAAAAAGGGCTGGGAGTGTAGTCTGAGGGAGAATGTCCCTGGCTTCAATCCCTAGTAACACACACACACACACACACACACACACACACACACACACACACACACACACGAACCTGGGGAGGCTTCCCAGGGCCAGGGACAGTATTTGGAGCTTAGGGCCGGTTTCCAGCTGTAGGTGACAGCTGATTTGCTGTGTCCTTGTCTTAGGTAAACTCGACCCCCGAGTTCCTCTCCTCTCCAGTCACTGTCCCTAAATGACTGGGTCCTGGGGAGGTAGAACAGGTGCCAATCTTGCACAGCTGCCCCTGCGGGGAGAGTCATGACCTTTCACAGATGACAGAGGAGTCCCGGGGTGATTGATCTTGGGGGGCAGACAGGGGGCTGAGAAGAGAGAGTAGGGGGAGCCAGGGGTGTGACAGACAGTAGCCTAAACCCGTGTTGAGAGTTGTGCTCCCAGGACTCTTGCCAAAGCTGCTTGTGTGTGTGTGTGTATGCGCACGCGCGTGCTCCCACAGCCTCCCCACCCCCACCCGGGCTCACACGGCTGGAGAAGTACCGTGTTCTTCATGGAAGGCTCTTCCCAAGACAGACTTCATGCCAAAGAATCCCACTTCCACCGAGTTCTGTGCTGAGCCACAGCGCTGCCAGACTGTTAAAGTCGCAAAGGAAAAGAGAGTGTACAGACGCCATCCTTAAACGCGTCCTTTCTCCCCTAAGCCGGTGGGAGGCCGCTCTGCTCCAGCCTGGGAGAGCTCCTGGAGGCAGGGCCCCCCACCCCGCGCCAGGCCCCACGGCCAGCTGCAGCCGGGAGCCCCTCCCTGGAGCACGCGAGACTTTGGGGCGGAGAAAACGTAAAGGATGCTGGGCACCCCTGATTTTATGAAAAATAAAATATATGTACCTGAATGTCAGCTTCCTGGCACATTTCTTTTTTTCTTTCTCTCTTTCCTTCTTTTTCTTTCTTCTTTCTCTACCTCCTTCCTCCTTCTCCCTCTCCCTCTTTCTTTCTCTCTCTCTCTCTCTCTTCCTCCCTCTCTTCCTTTTCTTTTTTTTTGGTACTACTGGCGGTAGAATCCAGAGTACATCTACCTCTGGGCTATACCCCCAGCCCTATTTTATTATTATTTTTTATTTGGAAACAGCATCTGACTAAGTTGCTGAGAGCCTTACCAAGTTGCTGAGGCTGACTTCAAACCTTCGATCCTCCTGTCTCAGCCTCCCAAGTACCAGGATTACACCATGCACCACCATGCCGACTCTTTCTTTCTTTCTTTTTGTGATACTGGGGGTGAAACTCAGGGGTGTTGTACCTCTGAGCTACACCCTCAGCCCCCTTTTTAAATTTTTTTTTTTTTTATTTTGAAACAGGGTCTCACTAAGTTGTTGAAGGCCTCGATAAGTTGCAGAGGCTGCCCTTGAACCTGCAATCCTCCTGTCTCTGCCTCCCAAGAACTGGGATGACAGGCACATTTCTTTTTTCTTTTCAGTACTGGGGATTGAACTCAGGGGCATTCTACCTCCGAGCTATACCCCCAGCCCTATTTTTTTATTCTTTATTTTGAAACAGGGTCTCACTAAGTTGCGGAGTGCCTCACTAGGTAGCTGAGGCTGGCCTCGAACCTGGATCCTCCAGTCTCAGCCTCCCAAATGCTGGGATTACAAGCGTGCACCCCACGCCCGGCTCAGGCACATTTCTGAAACTAGAATTCAGTCCTTAGGAAGTGACCTGAGGAGTGTTTGTCAGAGGCCCTGCTTGGCCGTGGCAGGAGAACTCGGGCTCTCAAAGGCCAAGTGCATGGCCACACCTTTGTGGGCTTGTCTGCACGCCTGGGGGTCCTGATCCTCCTATATCTCCTCTGATGACGCTGTCAATAGGTAATCGGGTAGAGCTTTGCCCCAACAGAGGACAAGCAAAGCTTTAGAGACACCTCTGGAGAAAGAAACAGCCCAGGACCACGCCGCAGGGCTCAGCCGGGGCCTGGAGTCCACCCATGCTCCCAGCCCCGACCTCCGTCTCAGAACTACAACAGCAGCCACTGTCTGCACCCTGCACGGGACAGACGCAGACCCAGAGAGAGGGTAGGGAGCGGGGGACAGCCTCAAGCAACGCTGCCCAGCCGGCCGATGGAGAAACTGGGGCGCCCCGGAGTCTGGGTTCACTATCCACAGACACCCAAGATACTTGTGCGCTGAAGCTGAGATGCTCCTTCTCAGGGCCTCTGGCTGACGGTGGCCCCAGCTCCCCCAGCTCCCCCAGCTCCGGGAATCTGTGGGGGAGGCAGAGGCGAGGAGTCATCTGTCGGGGGACAGACAGATGGCTGTACAGCTGAAGTTGCAGTTAACCGGCTGGGGATGGAAGACATCGTCCCAGAGCCCCGGGCGGGGGGGGGCAGGGGGAGCAGATGAGGCCAACTCTCTTTTGGAAACTGGGCCAGGGGTGGGGACGGGTCTAGACGTTGGTGTTTGTGGAGAAAGGCTTTCTGGAAGCATCTCTGTGAGTCCTTCCGCTGTCATCTGGTGGACATGTGAGCAGTGAAGCCTCCCAGACATCAGGGCTGGCAGGCTCGGGGGCTCCGGGGCCTCTGAGGACTCAGATGGAGTGTGGGGGGGGAGGGTGCTGGGTGGCTGGAAGGAAGTTCCAGGTCGACTTCTTCTTGTTCTCTGAACAGATGGGAAGAAGCTGGCCCAGTCCTAGGGGGCTTCTGCAGAGACATAATGAGTGATACTCAGCATTTGTCTTGCACCAAATACCTTTCAATGCATTTCTCCAAACATCATCTGGCTTAAGCCTTGGGACTATCTCATGCAGAATATTGGAGAGATGCAGCCGGGCGTGGTGGTGCACGCTTGTCATCCCAGTCCTTGGGAGGCTGAGACTGGAGGATCCGGGTTCGCGGCCAGCCTCAGCTACCTGGTGAGGCCCTCCGCAACTTAGTGAGACCCTGTTTCAAAATAAATATTACAAAATAGGACTAGGGGTGTAGCTCGGAGGTAGAATGCCCCTGAGTTCAATCCCCAGTACTGCAAAAAAAAAAAATAGCGCAGGGCTTTCCACCTGAGATCTCTTATGGACCAGAGCCCGGGTGACTGTGTCACCAAGGTTCACACATGCTCCAGTTCTTCCTGGTTTCATTTCTCTGACCTGTTGACAGTCCACCAACTTGTAAATTCTCATGTGACAAGTTTCTGGATTTGAGCTTTAGTGACTCACTTTGCAGTTCTCATTTCTCTCTCTCTCATTTTTTTTTTTTTTTTTTTTTTTGTGTGTGTGTGTGTGGTACTGGGGATAGAACCCAGAGGCATTCTACCTTCGAGCTACACCTCAGCCCTATTTTATTTCTTATTTGGAAACAGGGAGCCGGGTGTGGTGGCGCACGCTTGTAATCCCAGTATTTGGGAGGCTGAGACTGGAGGATCCGGGTTCTTGGCCAGTCTCAGCTGCTTAATGAGGCCCTCTGCAACTTAGTGAGACCCTGTTTCAAAATAAAGAATAAAAAATAGGGCTGGGGCTGTAGTGCAGAGGTAGAATGCCCCCAGGTTCCATCTCCAGTACCACACAAAAAGAAAAAGAAAGAAAGAAAGAAAGAAGAAACAGGGTATCTGAGTTGATGAGAGTCTCACTACTTGCTGAGGCTGTCCTCAAACCTACAATCCTCAGCCTCCCAAGTACTGAGATTACAAGCATGTGCCACCACGCCTGGCTTATTCTTTTATTTTGAAGCAGGGTCTCACTAAGTTGTGGAGGACCTCACTAAGTAGCCAAGGCTGGCTTTGAACCTGCAATCCTACTATCTCAGCCTCCCAAGTACTGGGATTACAATTATGCGCCATCACGCCCGGCCTATTTTTTAATTTTGAAACAGGGTCTTACTGAGTTGCTGAGGCTGGCCTTGAACCTGCGATCCTCCTGTCTCTGCCTCCCAGGCGTGTACCACCATACCTGGCAAGAAAAGAGCTTTGACTGCATTCGGTGGCTGGCTTGTCACTACACCATTGCCTACCCGACCCCAACTGACACGGAACGGAGCGACGCTACCAAGAACACCTCAAATGTTGACGGTCGGGTGGGGATCGGCAAAGGAAACACACCGCCGGGCCCCGCGTCGTGTCGTGACAAAACATTTACCGAAGCGTCGCCGGCTAGAACTTGGAAGGCGGACAGGCATGTGCAGCTGAGGAAGGAAAAAAAAAAAAATGCAAAGACTGCCAACCCAGAAAGAAAATAGTTCTATGGTGGCGCATGCATTCCACCAGATGGGCCGCATCATGTGCAAGATGCCAACGAGATTGCAGAGATCCCGCCCGGGTTATAGAGGCGAGAGGACTTTCCTCAGGTGAGGACTTCTGTGCGTGTGTGTGTGTGTGTGTGTGTGTGTGTGTGTGCGTGTGTGACATGGAATCCAGGGGCGCTCTACCTCCCTCCTACACTCCCAGCCCTATTTTTATTTTTAATTAATTAACTAATTAATTAATTTTGCGGTACTGGGGATTGAACCCAGGGGCATTCTACCTCCGAGCAACACCCCCAGTCCGATTTTTTATTCTTTATTTTGAAACAGGGTCTCACTAAGTTGCAGAGGGCCTCGCTGACCTCCAACCGGATCCTCCTGTTTCAGCCTCCCAAGTACTGGGATTGCAAGCGTGCGCCACCACGCCGGCTCTTTATTCTTTATTTTGAAACAGGATCTTGCTAAGTGGCTGAGGGCCTTGCTGAATTGCTGAGGCTGACTTAGAACCTATGATCCTCCTGTTTCAGTCTCCCAGGTGCTGGGATGACAGGTGTGCGCCACTACACCTGGCTGGAAGGATTTCATAGTGTCTTTGGCTGTACATGTTTTCATAGTTCACCCTAAATCCACCAAGTAATTGGGTTGGCCATCTGTGCTACTTAATTACTCCTTCCTTCCTTCCTTCCTTCCTTCCTTCCTTCCATCTTCTCCTCCCTCTCTCTTTCTTTCTCTCTCTCTCCCTTTCTTCCTTTTTTTTTTTTTTTTTTTTTTAATGGTACTGGGGATTGAACTCAGGGGCATTCTATCTCCGAGCTACACTCCCTGTCCTAGTTTTTATTCTTTATTTGGAAACAGGGTCTCACTAAGTTGCAGAGGGCCTCACTAAGTAGCTGAGGCTGGCGGAGAACCTGCTATCCTCCTGTCTCAGCCTCCCAAGTACTGGGATTACAAGGGTGCACCACCACGCCCGCCCGGCTTTTATTTTTTCTTGTTCTGGGGATTGAACCCAGGTGCATTCTCCTTCTGAGCTATACCCCCAGTGCTATTTTTATTCTTTATTTGGAAACAAAGTCTCACTAAGTTGCAGAGGGCCTCACTAAGCAGCTGAGGCTGGCTGCAAACCCACAATCCTCCTGCCTCAGCCTCCCAAGTACTGAGATTATAGGCATGCAGCACCAGGCCCAGCCTTATTTTTTATTTTGAAATGGGGTCTCCCTAAAGACTTTGGGGACAACACTCCAGGTCAAACTATAACAGATGTCAGCCTCTTCCTCTGTATTTTCGCTTCTGGGTTTCATAAGGTGAGAAGCTTCCTTCCGCCACCTGCTTCTGCCGTTGAGGCGCTGCCTTCCCACTGGCCCCAAAGCAACAGGCCAGCTAGCCATGGACTGAAATAGTGAGCCCAAATAAACCTCCCCTCCTCTTCCTGTGTGTGTGTGTGTGTGTGTGTGTGTGTGTGTGTGTGTGTGTGTGTGTACGCTAGAGATTGAACTCAGGGGCATTCTACCTCTGAGCTATACTCCAAGCCCCTTTTATTTTTTATTTCGAAACAGGGTCTCTCTACATTGCTGAAGCTGGCCTCCAACCTGGGCTCCTCCCATCTCAGCTTCCCAAATCCTGGGATTACAGGTGTGTGCCACTATGCTTGGCTGACCTTTCCTTCTAACAAGTTGATTTTCCTCAGCTATTTTGTTACAGGAACGGGAAGCTGACCAACACAGGCCAGCAGGGCTGTCTATGGAAATAGGAATCTCACTAGAAGGGCTGAGTTGAGTTCAGTTGAGTTCAGTGTCTGTATTAGTTTTTTGTTGTTTTTTTCTTTTAGAAAAATGTAAGTTTCAGGTCTTTGAGAGAAGCCCAGTTCCATCCGCCTGAGGAGCCAGCTTCACATGGAAAGCAAAATTCCACCTGATTTTTTTTCTTTCCCTTTCATGGTCATGTTAGAACAGTTGAAAGGCTCCCTGTCGTGTGGCCACAGTCTGTCTTTCCTCTGGAACACCTTTATTTTTATTTTTATTTATTTATTTATATTTTTGCAGTCCTGGGGATTGAACCCAGGGGCATTCTACCTCCAAGCTCCACCCCCAGCCCTACTTTTATTCTTTATTCTGAAACAGGGTGTCATCAAGTTTTGGAGTGCCTCGCTAAATAGCTAAGGCTGGCCTCGAACCCTCGATCCTCCTGTCTCAGCGCCCCAAGTACTGGGATGACAAGTGTGCGCCACCACGCCCGGCTGGAACACCTTTATGTACATGCAATCACCCTGCTGGTTAATAAGAATGGTGGACCTAGCTGGACATGGTGGCGCACACTTGTAATCCGAGCATTTGGGAGGCTGAGACTGGAGAATCCGGGTTCGTGGCCAGCCTCAGCGACCTAGTGAGGCACTCCGCAACTTAGTGAGACCCTGTTTCAAAATAAAGACTAAAAAATAGGGCTGAGGGTATAGCTCGGAGGTAGAATGCCCCTGAGTTCAATCCCCAGGACTGAAAAAAAAAAAAAAAAAAGAATAAAGAATGGTGGACCTCTCTTAGCTGGTCCTTCTGACTTCATGCCCCATGATTTCCATGGAAGAAGCAGCCCTTTAAAATATTGAATATGGTTAGGAGAGTGGCTAAAGGAGGCACAGCACCTGGTGTCAGACCCAGTTCACAGGCCTGCTTCGACAAAGGTTCAAAGGAGCATACCACGCCGTGAAGGGCGCTCTCATTTTTAGCAAAGCTAGCCGGCAAGGGCTAGGCCGTTGGAACCCAGGAAGATTGCTGAATGAACTTTGCAAAGTCTAATTCATCTGCTCCAGTTGTCCAGAGAACCAGCGGTGACAGGGAGAATGACAGCATACATTGCCTCATTCCTAAATGACAGGTGACATAAGGCCACCTGGACGTCCTATGAATTGAGACGGGACAAAATCTCTTACCTCATGTAAGAGTGGTGCACACTTGTACATCTTGCTACCTGATGGGATCTCAGGGTGGGGGTGAGGATAAAGAATAGAGAAGGTGAGCCGGGCTTGGTGGCGCACGCTTGTAATCCCAGTACTTGGGAGACTGAGACAGGAGGATCGCAGGTTTGTGGCCAGTCTCAGCTACTTAGTGAGGCCCTCCACAACTTAGTGAAACCCTGTTTCAAAATAAAAGAATAAAGCCGGGCGTGGTGGCGCACGCTTGTAATCCCAGCATTCGGGAGGCTGAGACCAGAGGATCCGGGTTCGAGGCCAGCCTCAGGTACCTAGTGAGGCACTCTGCAACTTAGTGAGACCCGCTTTCAAAATAAAGAATAAAAAATAGGGCTTAGGGGTATAGCTCGGAGATAGAATGCCCTGAGTTCAATCCCCAGTACCACAAAAATAAATAAATAAATAAATAAATAAATAAATAAAAGAATAAAAAATAGGGCTGGGGGTGTAGCTTGGAGGTAGAATGCCCCTGAGTTCAATCCCCAGTACCTTACAAAAAAACAAAAACAAAAAACTCTTACGTCACACAGACCTCAATTCTATGGAACCCACCTGCCACCAGGTCCCTGGTCAAGCTGGCCTTAGCCCTAACCCTAACCCTAACCTTGAGTAAAGAATCCTGTCGGCAAACAGCAGGTGTCTGACATGTATGTTTTGGATAAGGCTGTCTGCTCAGAAGGTATGCTAGGGGTCCAGTGCCTTTTTTGGGGGGGGGGTGTGAGGGGGTACTGGGGATTAAACCTGTGGGCCTTGTGTGGTCTGGCCAGCAGAGACCGAGAACAAAGAAACCCAAAGAATGGCACGAAAGCAGGGAGAAAGGCCTCCAACCATCCCTCTGCTCCCAGCCCATAAATTGACCGACTCTGGCTCGGTGTCAAGCCTACCAACGGGAGGAACGCAGGGTGCTTTTGCTCCCCCTTCCTAGCCCCATAAAAAGCCCCACGGCTATAAGGAAGCGGTCTCCGGACTCTCGTGGGCTCTGTCTCGGTCACTGGCTCCCTCCCAGGTTTTCTGGTTCCTTGCTGTCAAGCCGTGTCCCTTTTGTCCCTATAATTCCTAACAGAACCCAGGGGCATTCTACTTCCGAGCTACACCCCCCACACTATTTTTTTATTCTTTTATTTTGAAACAGGGTCTCACTAAGTTGCGGAAGGCCTCGCTAAGTAGCTGAGGCTGGCCACAAACCTGCGATCCTCCTGTCTCAGCCTCCCAAGTACTGGGATGACAAGCGTGGGCCACCATGCCCGGCTCACCTTCTCTATTCTTTATCCTCACCCCCACCCCGAGATCCCATCAGGTAGCAAGATGTATAGAATTGCGGTATCTACAAGGTGCTCAAAACAAATGGACCATGAAAGGTTGACCCATCAAATGAAGGAGACTATTGGGCGTGGTGGCACTCGCTGGTAATCCCAGTACTTGGGAGGCTGAGACAGGAGGATCGCAGGTTCGAGGACAGCCTCAGCAAGTAGTGAGACTTATCATTAACCTAGCGAGACCCTGTTTCCAAATAAGAAATAAAATCGGGCTGGGGTGTAGCTTGAAGGCTTGAAGGTAGAATGCCTCTGGGTTCAATCCCCACTACCAAAAAAAAAAAAAAAAAAAAAAAAAAAAAAAAAAAAGAGGGAGACTACTCAAAATTATACTTTTTTTACTTAAGAAGGAAGCTAAAATATGCCCTAAGCTGAAGTCCTTGGCAGCAGAGGCCCCGAGAGACAGCTCATGTGCAGACATGATGGGCCTCAGCGGGTTGGATGGTGACCCTCAAAAAAAGTGGTGTCCAGCTGGGTACAGTGGCCCTCACCGTAATCCTAGTACCTGGGAGGCTGAGACAGGAGGATTGCAGGTTCAAGACCAGCCTCAGCAACTTAGTGAGACCTTGTTTCAAAATAAAAAATATAAACGCCAGGAGGTATAGCCCAGAGGTAGAATGCCCCGGGGTTTAATTCCAAGAAGGAAGGAAGGGAGGAAGGAAGGAAGGAAGGAAGGAAGGAAGGAAGGAAGGAAGGAAGGAAAGGAAATTGCAAGATTAGGCACAGCAAATCAGCAAGATGAAATGCCGCATGACCATTAAATTCTGCTTCTAGCCGGGTGTGGTGGCACAGGCTTGTAATTCCAGTTCTTGGGAGGCTGAGATAGGAGGATCGAAGGTTCAAACCGAGTCTCAGCAACTTAGCAAGACTCTCAGCAACCTAGTGAAACCCTGTTTCCAGATAAGAAATAAAATCGGGCTGGAAGTCGGGTGTGGTGGCGCACGCTTGTAATCCCAGCATTCGGGAGGCTGAGACAGGAGGATCCGGGTTCGCAGCCAGCCTCAGCTACCTAGTGAGGCACTCTGCAATTTAGTGAGACCTGGTTTCAAAATAAAGAATAAAAACTAGGGCTGGGGGTAGAGCTTGGAGGTAGAATACCCCTGAGTTCAATCCCCAGTACCGAAAAAAAAAAAAAAAAAATCGGGCTGGAGATGTAGCTTGGAGGTAGAATGCCTCTGGGTTCTATCCCCAGTACTAAAAAAAAGTTATATATACATATATATAAATATATATACATATATACATATATATAAATATATATATATATGTTCTGCTTTCATTTTGAAGATAACAAGAAATGTGGAAATTTTACATTTTAATGGAAAAGTTTCTACATAAGGAATTTGCTTCCCATTGGTGGGGATGTCCAATGACATAGCTGCTGTGGGAAGCAGTAGGAGGTTCCTCAAAATATTAAAAATAGCCCTGCCATATGATCCAGCAATCCCACTCCTGAGTATACATCCAAAAAGCGCCGCAGTCTCAAAGGATCTCAAAGGGACATTTGCGTATTTGCAATTATTGCCGCCTTAGTCACAAGAGCCAAGAGGTGCAAGCCATGCAAAGGTTCCTTGATGGACGAAGGAACAAAGAAAATGCGGTATAGACAGACAAGGGAATATTACGAGCCTTTAAACAAGAAGAAATTCTGAGCCAGGCGTGGTGGCGCACACTTGTAATCCCAGCATTTGGGAGGCTGAGACCAGAGGATCCGGGTTCTTGGCCAGCCTCAGCTACCTACTGAGGCACTCCGCAACTTAGTGAGACCCTGTTTCAAAATAAAGACTAAAAAATAGGGCTGGGGGTATAGCTCGGAAGCTCGGAGGTAGAACACCCCTGAGTTCAATCCCCAGTACTGCAAAAAAAAAAAAAAGAAGAAGAAGAAGAAGAAGAAGAAGAAGAAGAAGAAGAAGAAGAAGAAGAAGAAATTCTGTCCCATGGACAGATGAGCCTTGGGGATAATAAAGGGCTGTGACTCAAGCCAGGCGTGGTGGCGCACGCTTGTAATCCCAGCATTCGGGAGGCTGAGACTGGAGGATCCGGGTTCACAGCCAGCCTCAGCTACCTAGTGAGGCATTTTGAAACTTAGTGAGACTCGGTTTCAAAATAAAGAATAAAAAATAGGGCTGGGGGTGGAGCTCGGAGGTAGAATGCCCCTGAGTTCAATCCCAAGTACTGCAAAAAATAAAAAAAAAATAAATAAATAAAAATAAAGGGTTGTGACTCTTACTCACTTAAAGGAGTGGGGGGGGGGCACTAGGGATTGAACCCAGGGACATTCAACCGCTAAGCTACACCCCCAGCCTTATTTTTTTTTTTTTTTTTTTTTTTTTTGTGATACTGGGGATTGAACCCAGGGGTTTTGTACCTCCAAGCTACACCCCCAGCCCTATTTTTTTATTCTTTATTTGGAAACAGGGTCTCACTAAGTTGTGGAGGGCCTCACTAAGTAGCTGAGGCTGACCATGAACCTGTGATCCTCCTGTCTCAGGCTACCAAGTACTGGGATTACAAGTGTTCGCCACCATGCCCGGCTTATTTTTTATTTTGCAACAGGGACCTCACTAAGTTGTGAAAGGCCTCCAACTGCCGAGGCTGGCTGTGAACTTGGGATCCACCTGTCTCAGACTCCCAAATGCTGGGATTACCAGCATGCGCCCCCATGCCTGGCTCCAACCTATTTTTTTTTTTTTTTTTTAATTTTTATTTTCAAACAGGGTCTTGCTAGGTTGATGAGAGTGTCACTACTTGCGGAGGCTGTCCTGGAACCTGCAATCCTCCTGTCTCAGCCTCCCAAGTACTGGGATTACAAGCGTGCACCACCACACCCGGCCATCCCCAGGCTGTCTGGGCCCCCCCTCCCCCCGTGCACCCGAACTCAGCTCCCCAGGAAAAACACCTTCCAGACTTGGCTGAAAATGCGCTGCTAGGAAGAGAGGTGTACTCAAAGCAGGGTCCTTACAGCCAGGGTTTTTGTGGGCTTAGCTGATTCCTAGAGTTCCCTCCCGTTTCTTGGGGTAAGTCAGAGGCCAGCCTCCCATCCTGTGGTCTGTGCTAATCTCCCTCCGTTGCTAAGATTCCTGAGGACAACTGAGTTCCCTTTGGAGCACCGGTCTTTAGGCAGCTGGAGCTCAGAGGAGGCCTAGACCTGCACCCAGCCCTCCCCAGGTGACCTCAGTTCAAAGGAATCGGCGCCAGCTCCTGTGTTTTCGGAGGCGTTTCCTATTGTCAGGTAGTGGGGGTGTCAGGTTCAATTTGGGGTGCCTCCCCAAAGAATGATCACCTCACACAGAGCAATGCAAAAGCAAGAAGGAGGTTTATTGCTAGCTCAAGCTGGGGTCCAAGTCTCATCCAACACAGTGGAGTCTTGACAAGGACCCCCACTCTGGCTGTGTTCAGCCTTTTATAGTGGGGTGTACACAGGCGGGAATGGGATTGGTGAAATCTTGCTGCCAGGGCAGAGAGAGACTATGGGGACCATAGGGATTGGCTGGTTTGTCTGGAAGGGATACAGGGTGTTCTGGGATAGGTTTGGCCTGTTAGGGCGGGACTAGGGACTGGAGTCGTTTGGTGATTGGACAAAGACATCTAGTGGGCCTGGGGGCTCTTGTCTTTTTCTCTGATTAGCTTCAGGGCTGTTTTGCCTTGGAAAAACCAAAACCAGGCCCAGGACTACTAATCTTTTATCCGGCTTTTTAGACTATCATGGCAGTGCCCTATAGTGGTACAGCCTTCCTCTTGAGACAGATGCCTTCACTAATGGAGATTTCCTTCCCCAGGGATCAATTACTTTTCCAAAAGGTCAGCTTTTCAGAACTACTCCTGAGTCTGCAATTTTTTCCTCCCTTCCTCCCTCTGTTCCTTCCTTCCTTCCCTCCCTCCCTCTTTTCTTTTTCCTTCCTTCCTTCCTTCCTTCCTTCCTTCCTTCCTTCCTTCCTTCCTTCCTTCCTTCCTTCCTTCCTTTTTTTCCTTTTTCATGGCACTGAGGATTGAACCCAGGGGCATTCTACTCCTGAGCTACACCCTCCGCCCTATTTTATTTTTATTTGGGAACAGGGTCTCACTAGGTTGATGAGAGTCTCACTACTTGCTGAGGCTGTCCTCGAACCTGCGATCCTCCTGTCTCAGCCTCCCAAGACCTGGGATGGCAGGCATGCGCCACCACGCCCAGGAAGCACCATAGCCCTTACAGCCATGTTTGAGCAACAAAAGGATTGGAAGGAGAGACTCTGGAGCAGAGCCCACCTGGAATCTGTCCCTAGGTTTAATCTCATCTGTTCTGCAAGCGATGGCTTGCATCTCAGGACAATGGACCGGGTCATTTGTTAGGAACAGTAGGTCTGCAGAATTTGGAGAAGCAAGAGTCACAGTCTTTTTTTTTTTTTAAGGTACTGGGGATTGAACTCAGGGGCATTCTACCTCCAAGCTACACCCCCAGCCCTATTTTTTATTCTTTATTTTGAAACCGGGTCTCACTAAGTTGTGGAGGGCCTCACTAAGTAGCTGAGGCTGGCCCGAACCCGGATCCTCCGGTCTCAGCCTCCCAAGTACTGGGATGACAAGCGTGCGCCACCATGCTCAGCTTGGCAGTCTTTTTTTTTTTTTGGCGGTACTGGGGATTGAACTCAGGGGCATTCTACCTCCGAGCTATATCCCCAGCCCTATTTTTTATTCTTTATTTTGAAACCGAGTCTTACTAAGTTGTGGAGGGCCTCACTAGGTAGCTGAGGCTGGCCTCGAACCTGTATCCTCAGGTCTCAGCCTCCCGAATGCTGGGATTACAAGCGTGCGCCACCACGCCCGGCAGCTTGGCAGTCTTAAAAGGAAAAATTCAAAACAAAACCAACAACAAGAGCAAAGCAAATTGAGTTTGCACCAAAGATAGAGAAAAACCAATTTGTCTGTAGAATAAATTTAGGTTTAGGGGCTCTATTTCAGAGTGTTTGTTAGTCTTTTCCACGAGTCTGGTCAAAGATGCCTCAGAGAAGAATCAAATCTGGACACCGTGATGCACGCCTGCAATCCCAGCGTCGCAGGAGGCTGAGACAGGAGGATCGCAGGGTTGAGGCTGGCCTCGGCAATTTAGCAATCTAGCGAGACCCTGTTTCAAATAAAAATTAAGAAGGGCTTGGGATGCAGCTCAAGGGTAGAGCAACCCTGGGCTTAGTCCCCAGTACCACAAAACAAACAAAAGAACTGGATGACAAAACACTTAGAACAGCCATGGTGAGGATTTTGGTGACAGTTTAGAGATTGACAAGAATATTCATCTATTTTCATTGTATGAAGCATTTTAAGATAATGATTGTAACCGGCAGCATTGTATCAGCACATTTTATACATGTTATATAATCTGTATTTATATCACTATCACCTATCACAAATCATTGTCAAATCATGTTTTTATTTAGCCAGAGCTATAAGCCAGATCATGTGTATATATAGTGATCATTTAAAAGACTTTGAGCTGAGTGTGGCGGCGCGCACTTGTAATCCTAGTACTTGGGAGGCTGAGACAGGAGGATCGCAGGTTCAAGGACAGCCTCAGCAAGTAGTGAGATGCTCATCAACCTAGTGAAACCCTGTTTACAAATAAAAATAAAAAAATAGGGCTAGGGCTGAAGCTCAAAGGTAGAATGCCCCTGAGTTTCAATCCCCAGTACCACACACACACACAGACACACACATACACACACACTTTGTTTTTTTGTTTGTTTGTTTTTGCAGTACTAGGGATTGAACTCAGGGACATTCTACCTCCGAGCTACACCCCCAGTCCTATTTTTTATTCTTTATTTGGAAACAGGGTCTCACTAAGTTGCGGAGGGCCTCACTAGGTAGCTGAGGCTGGCCACGAACTCAGATCCTCCGGTCTCAGCCTCCCGAATGCTGGGATTACAAGCCTGCGCCACCACGCCGGGCTACACACACACTTTGAAACACATAGATGTTTAACTAAACCTCAATTCTCTTAAGACTCAGTTTTCCTAAGTAATCAAAAACCTAACAAAGGCAGCGTAGAACATAAGAAACCAGTGTGATAAAATGCAGAATCTCTACCTTCTAGGCCCGTTTTTTTTTTTTTTTTTTTTTTTTTTTTTTTCGGTACTGGGGATTGAACTCAGGGGCATTCTACCTCCGAGCTATACCCCCAGCCCTATTTTTTATTCTTTATTTTGAAACCGAGTCTCACTAAGTTGCGGAGTGCCTCACTAGGTAGCTTGAGGCTGGCCGCGAACCCGGATCCTCCTGTCTCAGCCTCCCGAATGCTGGGATTACAAGCATGCGCCACCATGCCCGGCTAGGCCCGTTTTTGTAAACTTTACTAAGAGCCGATCGAAAACCTTGTTGCTTTAAACATAAACAATTAGATTTTATTTCATATCCTTCATATCAAAGTTTCATTTTTAGAAAACCCTGCAAATAATTTTCTTAATTATGGCCAATATTTTCACATGTAGAATTTTTATTTCAAAGTTTCATCCTCCGTAACCTTCCGTGACTTGCTCTGTGTGTGTGTGTGTGTGTGTGTGTGTGTGATTGAACCCAGGGGAATTCTACCTCTGAGCTACACCCCCAGCCCTTTTATTTGCTATTTAGAATCAAGATCTTGTTAGGTTGCTGAGAGTCTCTCTAAGTTGCTGAGGCTGGCCTCTAAACTGTGATCCTCCTGCCTCAGCCTCCCAAGTACTGGGATGACAGGTGTACATCATCGTGCCCTGCTGTGACTTGCTTTAACCTTGTAATTTTGTCCTTTTCTCTTTTTTTTTTTTTTCCTTTTGGAACAATCCAGTCATTTCACTTTAGTACAAAATCTTATTTTACCATCCAAGATCCTTTCTCAACCCCAAATATTCTCTTTTCTTTTTAATCTTTCTTACCAAAAATAGATCTTCATATTCATAACTGTCTTCAGATCTCCCTCCTACTTTCTGGTTCCTTTCTGCTATTTCCGTCCTTAAATTTATATTTTGAAGCAAACCTTACAAAGTTTCTGAATTTAACAAAATTACTTTTTTTTTTCAGTACTGGGGATTGAACCCAGAGGCATTCTACCTCCGAGCTACACCCCCAGCCCTATTTTTTATTCTTTATTTTGAAACAGGGTCTCACTAAGTTGCGGAGTGCCTCACTAGGTAGCTGAGGCTGGCCACGAACCCAGATCCTCCGGTCTCAGCCTCCCAAATGCTGGGATTACAAATGTGTGCCACCACACCTGGCTAAAATTACACTTTTTCAATAAAGTTATATTTTATGTTTTTAAAAGTTTCCCAGCCAGGCATGGTGGTGCACGCTTGTAATCCCAGTACTTGGGAGGCTGAGACAGGAGGATCCCAGGGTCAAGGCCAGCCTCAGCTACTGAGGCCCTCCACAACTTAGTGAGACCCTACTCCAAAATAAAGAATAAAAAATAGGGCTGGGAGTGTAGCTCGGAGGTAGAATGCCCCTGGGTTCAATCCCCAGTACTGAAAAGAAAACAAAACAAAAATTCCCATCAAAACGCAGCTTAATTTCTTCACATTCTTTGTATACAGAATTTTACATGTTAACTAGAATTTAACCCTTAATGACTTACTTTTTAGTGAAGACCCAGGAAAAAAAATCTTGAAGTATTTTTTATATATCCATAATCTATGAAAACATATTCAATAGGCCTAAGTATGTTATCTTTTTATAGAACTTAGGAAGCCAAGAGTACTTGAATTTAGTACTTGATTTTTTTTTTTTTTTGGTACAGGGTATAGAACCTAGGGGCATTCTACCTCTGAGCTACAGTCCTAACCATATACATACATACATATATATATGATCCTTTGAAAGACTGAGCTGAGTGTGGCGGTGCACACTTGTAATCCCAGTACTTGGGAGGCTGAGACAGGAGGACCGAAGGTTCAAGGACAGCCTCAGCAAGTAGTGAGACTCTCATCTACCTAGTGAGACCCTATTTCAAAATAAAAACTAAAAAATAGGGCTAAGAGTGTAGCTTAAAGGTAGAATGCTCCTGGGTTCAATCCCCAGTAACACACACACACACACACACACACACACACACACACACACACACACGCACACACACGCACGCACCCCACCATCTCCAGTTTCAGAGGCCAGAAACTCAAGCACAGTATAATTTGTTTTTTTTAACTCCGCCTGTGCCTGGAGTGCCCCCTGGTGGCCAATTCAATAGCAACCTCTAATGCTTTAAGGAGGATGTGTCACTGTCCTGAAGGTTGGGGGGCCTTTGTTAAGCACTGGGAACCTCTTTTCCCTCATTACCGTCACTAAATGTAATTGCAAATCACTCAATAGAAATGGAAAACGGGCCATGAGGAGGAACTTTTTTTTTTTGGAACTGGGGATTGAACTTAGGGGCATTCTACCTCCGAGCTATACCCCCAGCCCTATTTTTTATTCTTTATTTTGAAACAGGGTCTCACTAAGTTGCAGAGTGCCTCATTAGGTAGCTGAGGCTGGCCTCGAACCCGGATCCTCCGGTCTCAGCCTCCCGAATGCTGGGATTACAAGCGTGCACCACCACACCTGGCTGAGGAGGACCTTTTTTTTCCTTCTGTTTCCATTCAGGGTATTGGTCTTGGTACCTGTAATAGTGACCATACCATTGCATAACAGATGAATAAAAACTTATTGAGTTGCCCTATTTCTGATTTTGTGTGTGTGTGTGTGTGTGTGTGTGTGTGTGTGTGTGTGTGGTTCTGAGAATTGAACCCAGGGGCATTCTACCTCCAGGCTACACCCCAGCCCAATTTTATTTTTTATTTGGAAAACGGGCTCACTAAGCACCTAAGTTGCTGAGGCTGGCCTTGAACCGGCAATCCTCCTTTCAGCCTCCCAAGTACTGGGATTAGAGGTGTGCACTACCATGCCCATCTTATTTCTGAAAAAAAAAATTTTTTTTTAATACTGAGGATTGAGGATTGAACCTGGAGGCATTCTACCTCCAAGTTATATCCTCAATTTGATTTTATTTCTTATTTGGAAACAGGATCTCATTAAGTTGCTGAGGCTGCCCTTGAACCTGCAATCCTCCTGTCTCAGCCTCCCAAGTCCTGGCTACAAGTGCGCACCACCACGCCTGGCTTATTTCTGAAATTTTTAGACACTTTGGTAAACACATATCTGTGAATGGGTTTCTGTGTGCAGTATTTCATAATGAGAGTTGTGGGGAGATCTCTTTCTCTCTCTCTCTCTCTCTCTCTCTCTCTCTCTCTCTATATATATATATATATATATATATATATATATATATATATATATATATATGGTGTGGTGGTGCATGCTTGTAATTCGGTGGTGCATGCTTGTAATTCCAGTACTTGGGAGGCTGAGACATGAGAATCACAGGTTCAAGGTCAGCCCCATCTACTTAGTGAGACTCTCAGCAACTTAGCAAGACCCTGTTTCTAAATAAAAAAAAATAAAATAAAATAGGGCTGGGGATGTAGCTCAGAGGTAGAATGCTCCTGAGTTCAATCCCCAGCAACACACACACACACACACACACACACACACACACACACACACACACGAGATGACATACCAGGAAAGAGGTGTCTCAAAGACATGGGTGAGAGCTCTGGCAGGAAGGCTGAACACCAACCGTACAACAGTACAACAGGGGTAGGATGGTACCTGTCTTACTTAGTCCATCCTGTGCTGCTATAACAAAACCCCACAGCCTGGGCAATTTATCAGGAACAGAAACGAATTTGGTTCAGGATTCTGGCAGCTGGGAAGTCCAAAATCCAGGAGGCAGCATCCGATGAGGGCCTTCTGAAAAGGAATTTCAGACATGGAGGAGGGAACCAGGCGTGGTGGTGCACACCTATCATCTCAGTACTGGGGAGGCTGAGACAGAAGGATCGGGGGTTTGAGGCCAGCCTCAGCAAGTAGTGAGACTCTCATCAACCTAGCGAGACTCTGTTTCCAAATAAAAATAAAATAGGGCTGGGGTGTGGCTCGAAGGTAGAATTCTCCCCCCCCACCCCCACCCCCCGGGTTCAACTCCCAGGACCACAAGAAAGAAAAAGAAGTGGAGGAGGAGGAGCGGCAAAGTCTAGGGTTAGGGCCAAAGCCTCCCTCACTCCCAAACATTCAGGGGCGCTGGAGTCTGGAGACCCAGTGGCTGCCCACTGGCCTTTCCCGAGGCCCCTTCTCTCCCCTGGCCATTCCCAACTCTTGCTGCTTCTTTCCACCCTGACTCAGTCACACCCAGCCCTGCAGCTGAGCACCCCCGGGGCGTTTAGAATCCTGTAGCTCCAAGGTTGGAGTCTGGAGGTTGAGGCTCTTACTGGGACCTCAGCAGGAAGGATCTGAAGGAATGTCACTCTGCAGGTGACCTGGAAAAGGAAACTGGTATGAAGGAGGTGGAAAATGATGATCAAGAGATAATATCACATAATACATGTGATAAGGACTAAATGTGATCTTGTTGACACAAAGTTATGTGTGTGTGTGTGTGTGTGTGTGTGTGTGTGTGTGTGTGTAGTACTGGTGATTGAACCCAGGGGCATTCTACCTCCAAGCTACACCCCCAACCTTATTTTTAATTCTTTATTTTGAAACAGGGTCTCACTAAGTTTCGGAGGGCCTCACTAAGTAGCTGAGGCTGGCCACGAATCTGCAATCCTCCTGTCTCAGCCTCCCAAGTACTGGGATCACAAGCATGAGCCACCTGGCTCTTCAGCCCTTTTTTATTTTGAAACAGGGTCTTGCTAAGTTGCTGAGGTTGGCCTTGAACCTGAGATCTTCTTGTCTCAGCCTCTCAGGTACTGGGATTACAGGCATGAGCCACCACGCCTGGCCAGGCACAATTTTTTTTTTCTTTTCTTTTTTTTTTTTTTTTGTGTGTGGTACTGGGGATTGAACCCTAGAGGCATTCTGCCTTTGAGCAACATCCCCCCCCTCCAGCCCAGTTTTATTTCTTATTTGGAAATGGGGTCTCGCTAGGTTGATGAGAGTCTCACTACTTGCTGAGGCTGTCCTCGAACCTGCGATCCTCCTGTCTCCCAAGGACTGGGATTACAGGTGTTGCCACCACGTCTGGCTACAAAGTTATTCTGAGAGAACTCGCAGGAGGGAGGGAGGTGAATGTGAGAGGCTGAAGCAGGAAAAGGGATGAGAAGACATAAATTCATGATTTCCCTGAACCGTGGAGAGAGGTCCTGGGCCACTGGAATTGTGGGAAGGAGGCTGAAGTTCAGGTTAGAGACAGAGGGTATTAAGGGTGGCAGCCAGACGGTGACCTGGTTCAGTGCAGGGTGACCCCTAAGGGTTCCAGGTCACATCACAGTGTTGTTAGGACATAATTCAAGCTGGCCTTGGTGGCGCACACCTGTAATCCCTGTACTTGGGAGGCTGAAACAGGAGGATCACAGTTCATGACCAGCCTCAGCAATTTAGCAAGACCCTCAGCAACTTAGCAAGACCCTGCTTCCAAATGAAATAGGGGCCAGGCGTGGTGGCACATGTCTGTAATCCCAGTACTTGGGAGGCTGAGACAGGAGGATCCAGGTTCTCGGTCAACCTCAGCTACCTAGTGAGGCCCTCCGCAACTTAGTGAGACCTGGTTTCAAAATAAAGAATAAGAAATAGGGCTGGGGGTGTAGCTCGGAGGTAGAATGCCCCTGGGTTCAATCCCCAGTACCACAAAAAAAATAAATAAATAAATAAAATAATGATACTGGGGATTGAACCCAGGGGCATTCTACCTCTGAGCCACACCCCCAGCCCTATTTTATTTTGCATTTGGAAACAGAGTCTTGCTGAGTTGCAGAAGGCCTCGCTAAGTTGCTGAGGCTGGCCCTGAACCTGTGATCCTCCTGTCTCAGCCTCCCAAGTACTGGTTTTACAGACGCCACTGTGCCTGGCTTTCGTCTATACTCTTCGTGTGTGTGTGTGTGTGTGTGTGAGGGGGGGGGGTACTGGGTGCTCAGAAGTATTCTACCTCCTACCTCCGGGCTGCATTCCCAGACCGATTTTATTTCTTAGTTGGAAACAGGGTCTCACTAGGTTGCTGAGAGCCTCACTAAACTGCTGAGGCTGTCTTTGAACTTGTGATCCTCCTGTCTCAGCCTCTGAAGTACTAGTATGACAAGTGTGTGCCACCATGCCTGGCTTGTCATCTGTACTCTTTTTGTGTGTGTGTGTGTGTGTGTGTGTGTGTGTGTGGTACTGGGGATTGAACTCAGAGGTATTCTACCTCCGAGCTATACCTCCAGCCCTAATTTTTTTTTTTTCTGTACTGGGGATTGAACTCAGGGGCATTCTACCTCCGAGCCATACCCCCCAACCCTATTTTTTATTCTTTATTTGGAAACAGGGTCTCACTAAGTTGCGGAGTGCCTCACTAGGTAACTGAGGCTGGCCTCGAACCCGGATCCTCCGGTCTCAGCCTCCCAAATGCTGGGATTACAAGTGTGCGCCACCACGCCCGGCTTGTCATCTTTACTCTTAAGGGTATGTGGTTTGTCTCGTGCAATAGTGAATGGCAACTCAATTAGGACAAGAACAGTGTCTTTATATATATATTTGATCCCCTGGACTCTCACCATGGAACTCTGCACACGCAAATCCATTCACAGATGGGGGTTGATTGAAGGGTCTCAAAACTTCAGGAAGAAGCCCGGTGTGGTGGCGCACGCCTGTCATCCCAGTACGTGGGAGGCTGAGACAGGAGGATTGCAGGTTCAAGGACAGCCTCAGCAACTTAGTGAGAGCCTATTTCAAAAGAATAAAAAACCGGGCATGGTGACGTCACACGCTTGTAATCCCAGCATTCGGGAGGCTGAATCTGGAGGATCCGGGTTCGAGGCCAGTCTCAGCTACCTAGTGAGGCACTCCACAACTTAGTGAGATCCTGTTTCAAAATAAAGAATAAAAAATAGGGCTGGGGGTGTAGCTCGGAGGTAAAATGCCCCCAGGTTCCATCCCCAGTACTGCAAAAATAAAATAAAATAATAATAATAAAATAAAATAGGGACGGGTGTAGCTTGGAGGTAGAATGCCTCTAGGTTTAACCTTCAGTTAAAAAAAAAAAAAGCAATCATTTAAAAAATAAAATGAATA